>CAUYLG010046377.1:0-84332 GCA_963573385.1 Cacajao melanocephalus
CAGTAGAACAAGAATCCTGTTCTCTCTCCCTCTTTTCCTTCCTCTTTCTTTCTCTCGTACAGTCTTTTTTTTTCTTTCTTTCACTCTCACTTTCTTTCCTCTCTTTTTCTTTCTTTCAAAAAATAAAAAAAATAAAAAAATTAAAAAAAAAGAGCTCTGGAGATTGATTGTACAACCATATGATGATATTTAACACTGCTGAACCATACACTTAAAACGGTTGACATAATAAATTTTATGTTATGTGTATTTTACTACAATTAAAAACAAGAAACTATAAAATCTGGACCATCAAAATAAGATTCTCAAAGAGGCTGTCTTCTGAAACCATTCTCTAAATGACTATAAGGAAAGAGTCTGTGATAAAGTAATTATGTATGTTTTAATCCTTGTTCTATTTTCATAAGTATACTTGGTCTTGTAACTTAAAGAAGAGAGAGAGAGAATGAAAAGACAAGCCATAGACTGGGAGAAACTATGTCCAAATCCCATATCTGATAAAGAACTTGCACCTGCAATATATAAAGAACTCTCAAAATGCAATAATACGAAAACAACCAATATAAACATGTACCAAAGACTGAAAGATACATCACCAAAAAAAGATACAGGGATGGCAAATAAACACATAAAAAGACACATCTTAAGTGATTAGGGAAATGCAAATTAAAACTACAATGAGATATCACCATATACCTCACAGAATGGAGAAACAAGTTTTAAGATTTGTTTTAAGGACAATACTAATGAGGATGCAGAGCAACTGGAACTCTCATGCATTGCTGATAGGAAGGCAAAATGGCATAGCCACTACAGAGATCCAGCTGGCAGCTTCTTATAAAGTTAAACATACACTTACCATAGGACCCAGCGATCCCACCCCTAAGTATTTACCCTAGAAAAATGAAAACTTAGGTTCACATCAAAACCTGCATTCAAAACCAGGTGCAGTTGTTCACGCCTCTAGTCCCAGCTACTGGGGAGGCTGAGGCAGAAGGACTGCTACACCCTAGGAAGTAGAGGTTGCAGGGAGCTATGATAGTACCACTGCACCCCAGCCTGGATGACAGAGCAAGACCCTGTCTCTAAAAAAAAGAAAAGAGGCCAGTCGCAGTGGCTCACATCTGTAATCTCAGCACTTTGGTAAGAACAAATCACTGAGGTCAGGAGTTTGAGACCAGCCTGGCCAACATGGGGAAACCTCCTTTCTACTAAAAGTACAAAAACTAGCTGGGTGTGGTGGTGGGTGCCTGTAATCCCAGCTACTTGGGAGGCTAAGGCAGAAGAATCACTTGAACCTGGGAGGTGGAGGTGGCAGTGAGCCAAGTTGGTGCCACTGCATTCTAGCCTGGGCGACAGAGCGAGACTCTGTCGAAGGAAAGAAGGAAAGAAAGGGAAGAAGGGAGGGAGGAAGGGAGGAAGGAAGGGAGGGAGGAGGGGAGGGAGAAAGGGAGGGAGGGAGAGAAAGAAAGGAAAAACCTTGTGCTCAAATGTGTACAGCAGCCTTATCTGAAATTGTCAAAAACTGAGAAAAACCCAAATGTCCTTCAACGGGGGAATGAACGAACAAACTGGCATTTCCGCACAATGGAATACTATCCAGCAATAAAAAGGAATGAACTACTCATATATGCAGCAACATGGATAAATCTCAAATACATTATGCCAAGTGAAAGAAGCCAGACTCAGAAAGCTACATACTATGTGATTCTATTTATATGACATTTCGAACAGGATCAGTGGTTGCCAAGGGTGGGAGGTGGGGAGGGAGGGTGAGTGCCAGGGGTGCGGGGGAATTTGGGGGGTGACAGAGATGTTCCATATCTTAATTGTGGTGGTGGTTACACAACTCAGGGCTTTGTCAGAAGTCGTGGAACTTCATGCTGAACGGGGAATTTTACTGTGTGTAAAACATACCTTAATAAAACCCTGAAACTGAACAGATCGGGAGCTGCCCACACATGTCTGTTGCCTCCAAGGCCATACTATGTCCAAGCCTCTGTCAGTTCTCATCCAGCCTACGGCTACACATGGCTTAACTCTTCCTCTCCTATGATTTATCCTTTATAAGCTGTCAAAATAACTTTTTTCTAATATAAATCAGACTGTCACTCCCCTGCTTAAACTCCTCCATAGTCATCTTATTTTAGAATAAAATCCAAATTCCTTCCCAGGCGCAGAAGGTCAGTGTGCCTCTCTGACCTCCTCTCATTCCACACCCTTTTGTTCACCGTGGCCCAGCCACCGTGGCCATCTGTCTGTTCTCTCGAAGACACCCAGCCTATCCCCACCTTTGCTACTGCCTTGTTCCCCTTGCCTGGAAGGCGCTGTCCTGAACTCTGTGTGGCTCGCTCCTTCTGAAAGGGGCTGACATAATGTGACCTCCTCAGTTCACCCTACAAAGCATCGGCCCCCATCACTCCACATCCCTACGCCTCATCCATCCTAAGGTTTTTATTTTGTCATGTGTTGTCACTTCCCGATCATCCTTGTTTATCGCTGGCTGTCCCCACTCCACCATCATGCAGCCTGGTTCACAGCTGGATCCTCACTGCTAGGACACAGCCCGGCACAGAGTAGATGCTCAATAAACTCCACTTAAGCTAGACTGTCATATTCAGGTAGGAGTCTACCTCTGAGCCTTCCTGGGCACTCACAGAGGGGTAGGGTATCACTTCCACATGGCAGAAGCACCACCCTGCCCGCAGGAACTCCTGCCTCACATCCACTACTTAACCTGCAACTTCTGACAGCTGGTTAGCAGCAGAGTGAGGGCTCAAACCCAGCCACCCATGGGGCTGGGGGCAGTTGCAACCTTCCCCACCTCCCTTTCTGAGTATATGTGGAGATGAGCCAAGTGAGGAAGTGGGACAACATAGCAAGGTGATACCAGAAACTAGGAGCGGGGCGGGGTGTTGGTACAGAGGGGCCAGCTGGGCCCAACCCTCAGCTCTGCCTGACTCCAGCTCCCAAGGCCAAGGAGCAGTGGCTGATTGGCTATTAGGATTCAGAATCCAATTCCACCAAGTTGTACTGAGTGCCAAGCGTGTGTCCCCCTCTATGGAAGGGAGGGAAGACGGAACCCGGACTTACTGGATGCTCCATATGTCCTAGAAGCTTTAGCTGTGTTGCCTGTAAGGTTGGCAATGGTGTCCTCATTTTTATGGGACCTCACAGAGGTCATGCTCGTTGTGTGTGGCAGAACCTCTTGGAGTCCATGTCTATGGCTATTTCCCATGCACGCCTAGAAGCAGCTAACCCCCAACTTCCTGGACAGCACTGATCCAGCATCTCAGCCCTAGGGCCCCAGAGGATCCCACTGCTGTTGTAACATCTCCCCTCCCCTTTCCCCTCTCTGGGCTGTGCCCACCTCTCTCTCTTTATGTTCTCATTTCCTGTCACCTATGAGTGAAGACACACAACTGAGATCAACTTCAACCAAACAGCCCAGCCCCAGGGAAGGCAACAGGTGCCCTTCTATTTCCCTGCCCTCTGGTCTTGTTTCTCTCCTTCTCCCTGTTGCCGCCTCATCTCCCTGCCTTTGTCTCTCTGTTCATCTCTCCGTCTCTGTCTCATGCATGCACACACAGGCACACACATGCACACACACACACAATTGCCACTACCCCTTTTCCAACTCACTTCCTTCAACTGTCCAACTCACTCTGTCGAAAGGAAAGGACCCTGCCAGACCAAGGGTCTGACAAGCTGCTACAGGAGATGGAGGGCATGGGAAGGAAGTCTGGGCTGTGGCCATGGCCCTGGGACCAAGCTGAGAAGTCCTAGCACTGTACAAGGGCTTGTGGCTGCATAGACCCTGCTCCAATACCACCCTCCTCACTAAGCCCTCAGCCAGCTAAACACCCACCTGCTGCTGCCGCCAGAAAGGAGGAGCTCTGTCCAGCAGGTGCTCTGGGCCAGCTCAGCAGCTGCCCAGTGGCGTAGCTGGGGAGGATTGAAGACAGGAGGGCAGGGACTGGCATAATTTCATGTCTGGCCTTTCCCAACGACAGGCAAAATGACTCTGTGATCCCCTGGCTCTCTAAATTAGCTGCATTTTATAATCCCTCTGCCTGGTAGGAAACGTCCCATTAAATCTTAAATATCTGCCTTTCAAGAAACTCCCCAGCCCACTTGGCCCCTGGAGGACACCTAGCCTTGGAAGATGAGGGTAAGATGCTGGTGGAGAAAAGGAAAAGATGAACCCCCGAGGTGGTGTCTGGAATGGCTCCCATCCATCTTTCACTGGGCAACTGCCTTCAGAACCAGAAGAAGCCCCTTCTAACACAAGAGGTCATCATCCTACTCTTCCTGTAGGACTTCTGCTCTCCACACACCCCTCTCAGGCCACAATCCACTCACTCCCTCAGAAACCCACTTGGCTCTCCTCCACCCCAGGCTCCACATATGTCTCTAGACCACTGCAACTCCACAGGAGGCAAGTTCAGGACAGCACCGTGCCTGCCTGACCCTCCACACATGCACCGAGGCGAGGGTAGAATCTTTCTTTGAAAGAAAACATGCCATTTGACCTTCAGGATTATTCAAATATTAACCACCTGGATAAACAGTTTCTCTTACATTCTCATTACCACCTCACCTGCTGAACCCAGCTAAAGTGCAATATTTCTCTTTTATATCCAGACGAGAAGATGCTTCTGGTGACTCCTGGGGTGAGGGGAAAGATGACAAGAAAGTGAAGGAGAGGGCAAGTTTAGGAGAACAGGGAGCGGAATCCTTCCAGCTCCCCACCCCGACTGGGGCAGGAGCTAAGGAGAGACCTTGACCAGAAGGCTGGAAGTCACTCAGAACCAAACATCAGCTGGCCACGTCCCTGGACCAGCACAGACTGGTGGTCAGAGGGGCCTTGGGAACACAGGCTCCTCTATGGGGACCCATCCAGCTCCCAGAGCTCCTAGCATGACTGTAGCCTTGGCACCTCTCGAGCCCTCTCTGGGGGCACTGCCACCTGCCCCTATCTAGGGTGGCTGCCCATGACCATTAGAGCTATGAGCAGGGTCCCCTCTCATCGACATTACGTTAAACCCCACACATTCTTGGCTGAGCCCTTTCCTTCCTGTCTGCATCATTCTCTCTCGTCTCACCTTACCTTTGAGCTCCACCTGCCCAGGTCATAGAAAGCTAAGTGCAGGTGTGTGGCTCCCTCTCTGCTTCTCCCATCAGCCCTAACCAGCAAAAGCTCCCACCAGTCAAGCGCAGCTGCCCTTTACTCTTCTCCAAGCCCAGGAAGGGAGCAGAAATGGGGGTCTTTCGGAGGTCTAGCCTTACCCAGCAGAGAAGACAAATCTATCACCAACTTTCATGTTTGCAACCAATTTCAAAGTTATTATTGCGGATCCTTAAGATGTCAACTATGAGGAATCCTATTGTCCCACTAATTAATTCAGCAATCTTCCTGAAATAATAGGCGTTGTAATTGTAATTCCAAACTCACCCCTCGACCACTGGAATCAACTAATTAAACAACAATCAGCCAGCAACGGGCTTTCATGGGGAAGATGGACTATTCCTTTTATAGCTGCAATTAGGCGACACATTCAATAATCAGAACGAAATACAAATTTACCCAGGAGCCCAGTAAATTATGGCCACTCACACTTTGTTTTCCTATGGTCGCCTCCCAGAAAATAAAACTGGCTGCGTCTTCCAGCTGCATGCAGCAGGATGCCGTCTGGATGGCATTTTTTTTCTTTTCCAGAGACAGAATCTTGCTCTATTGCCTAGGAATTTAGTGGTATGATCATAACTCACTGCAGCCTTGCACTCCTGGGCTCAAGTGACCCTCCCGCCTCAGCGTCCCAAAGCACGGGGTTACAGGCACATGCTACCATGCCTGGCCTTGGATCGCCCTCAAGCGCTCTTCACGGTCCCTCCCCAACACCAGGGGGCTTTCTGCTGCTTGGTTCATAAGCACAAGGAGAAGGGGGGGGGTCTGCCAACTTCTGCAAGGATGCCCAGCAGGAAGTCAGAGTGACCTGTGGTTTCTGGAGGGGGCAAGAGCAGGAGTCATGTCATCATGTCTGCAATAGTGCCTGGGTAGGTATGTGAGGCACATGCCCCAAACCCATGCCCATACCCCAAACCCCCACCCACACTCTCAGGATCACACCCTATTCAGAGGTAGCCAACACCTGGCTAGACACACAGGGGAAAGAAAGCTCTGCATTTCTTGCAAAATGTTCTGCGGGGTGGAGGAGGTCTGGAAGATAGATGGTGAGAGGACCCGTGAGCCAGAGGGAAGAGAAGTAAAACAATGCAGACAAGTTCCGTGAGGAGCCACTGAATAAGGTGTGAAAATTAAATCAGGTAAAAGGCTGGACAGGGAGACGGGAGGGAGGCCTGAGATGATAAATGGAAAGATAGTAGCACCGAGGCACCGTGAGCCTGCCACAGACTGAGCTGAGTGAAAAACGTGCACTCTTCAGAATTTTCCAAAATGCTTGAGTCCTCAAAGAGAGGACTCAAAGGATCCCAGCATCAACGTGCATGACCGAATCACCTCCACCAGTCCACGCAAGGCATGGTGGGCACAACGAGGTCTTCTGGAGCTGAGAAGCCTGCTAAGCATGTAGCCCGTTCACCTCTTCCCAGAACTCTTAGAAAGCTACACAGGATGCATTCTCAAAGCATGACACAGCTTTAGGAGAAATTCAAGCGAAGCGAGTTCTTTGCGGAAAATAGAGTCTTGAGTTCTCATGTCCTCAATGTTAGAAATTCCTTGAAGTCAGGGGTCCCTTTCCTGTCACTCAGTGTAGACCCAGTCACAAGGCACATAGTAGGTGCTCAATGAATTCTTTTTTTTTTTTTTTTTTTTTTTTTGTGCTGTAGTCACGCTCTGTTGCCAGGCTGGAGTGCAGTAGTGTGATCTTGGCTCTACAGGCGCACGCCACCACGCCCTGCTAATTTTTATATTTTTAGTAGAGATGGAGTTTCACCATGTTGTCCAGGATGGTCTCAAACTGCCAACCTTGTGATCCGCCTGCCTTGGTCTCCCAAAGTGCTGGGATTACAGGCATGAGCCACTGTGTCTGGCCTCAATGAATTCTTATTAAACAGAGATGCCTGGTTCTGGGACACCTCTTGACTCAGTGGGCACTGCAGGGAGACACAGAGGAAAGCACCTCCGCTCCCCACAGACTGACTGATGGAGTGTTTCTGTAGACATCAAGTGTTGCTCTAAGAATTGGTTCATTCCTTCATTCAAACACTTTATTGAGCATCTACTCCATATCACCTAAGTGCCTGGCACCTTGGGTTCAATAGTGAGCAAGACACATGTAGCCTCTACCCTCACAGAGCAGGCAAGAGACACAAATCATCAAAAGCCAGGAAGCACCCAAATGCAATGATACGGAGGTAGAGGATGTTGGCCTTCCCAAAGGAGAAGACATTCAAACGGAGGCCTGAAGAATGAACAGGAGTGAGCCAGGTGTTTCCATGTCCTTGTGTGTAAAAGGGAATAACAGTGCCCATCTCATAGGGCTGTTGGGAGAATTAAAGAGACCATATATGTAGGTGACACCACAGCCCCTGGTACTGCTGACTTGTTTGCTATTTTGGCTGTTATTGTTATGACCATCCCTCCACCATTCCCTCTTTGAGAGAAGACCTAAAACCAAGGAGGGCCATCCAGCCCGAAGACATGATTATGGATGGCTGTTCCCCGTACAGTCCCCTGTCCATTCAGCATAATCACACAGCACAATCCACGCTCAATTCAACCAGCACTGATGGAGCCCCACCACGCACCTGGCACATGGGAGGAGGTGTGTGACTTGCTCTTAAGTAGCTCATGAATAAGGCTGGAGAAGACACACAACAAAGTATCACCTTTCATATGGTGTAGTCTATCCCTGAGTCACTGGTGGCAGTCCCAGGGGAGAGAGGATTGATTGGTCAGGAGGTGCTCTCAGGACTCTAAGGCCCTTCCGCGGCAGCAGCCCTCAGCGCAGAGTCAGCGAGATGAATCAGCAGGAGCCTGAAGGCCCTGCCGTCAGCCTTGCTGCAGTTAGGCTCTATGTGGGCCTCTGGGATGTGGAAGGACCCAGGGAGAGCCTGGCTTGGCTGTCAGTCCTGGCCACCTCCAGATAGAAGGGCTGGGAGAGAATCCCTGAGCCCCAAACCCTGGAGCTCTGTGCCTACCTGGCTCCTGAGTCAGGCCCATCCACACACTGTCTATGGCAGCCAGGACCAGTGCCTGCTGACTCCCAGGCCAGGCCACACCCCACTCCTCTCTTTGCTCCTAGTTTGCCACATGTGTCTTGCCAGCCCACCTGTCTACCTGCTCAGTGACCATCCTGAGTCCCAAGTGCTCCAACTCTGTCTCTCCATCACCTGTGTACCTCTTCCTCCTACCCAATGAGACCAATTTGAGCTGGATCTCCAAGGACCCACAAGCTAGAGCTAAGGACAGCGAAGGCCAAGCGTCCTCAGCAGCGGTGGGGGTGGTCACAGGTGAGGGTGGGTATGGGGTCCGGGCTGATCGCCTGGCTCCTCGTTATGGGCACAGCTTTCCCTCAACAGCCACGTGCCAAGGTCTGTTTCATCTTGACCCAGCTCTTGGAAGCTGTGTAGAGTCTGACTGAACATCCTTAGCATCACGTTCAAGGGGAAATTCTCACACAGAAGACTAAAGATTTATACCCTGATGACAATGGCAGGATTAACTTTATTGATCAAGCATCACCATCATCAACAACAAACATTTATGGGGCTCACTCTAGGCATACCACCCGTCCTTCAACGCAAGCAGTGAAATACTCACGACACCACACCGAGCTGGCAGAAACCAACCTGGTCCATGGCCTCGAGGTAACTCAATCCATAAGAGAATACTTCGCTTTAAATACATTTTAAATACCTCAAATTAAAAGACACTGTGATTTCACAACAACGGGGCCTAGAACTATATTAGTATTAGATCAATAAAAAACTACTGAATGAATGAATGAGTGAATCGAGTATGCTGACCTCTCAGTGGCTTTGGGCCCAATGGTCTAATTCAGAGATTATCAAGGCCTCTTGCTTTCCAATTTTCTTGCACAATATTTAATGGCCTTATCTGGGTCATTTCATTACTAATTTTTTCCTCAATCAGAAGAAGAGGAAGGGAACAGTGGAAATGAAAAGGGGAAAGACACGAATCAGTCAGTGCTGTTCCCTTTAGCAGTTCTGGGAGAGGGTTTACTGGGTAAGAAAAACTGAAGTTAATGGCCACAGCAGGGCTTGGGAATTATCTGTGGATTTTATTTATGCATGACTTCTGGCATGAATTGCCATCTTGCTCCCACTCTGCCTGGAAAACTTCCCAAGAAAGGCAATGCTTTAGGAGGTGATGATTGTAAAGACGGGAGGGAGAGAAAAGAGCCCAGACAGGAGGAGGCAGCCTCCTTAAAACAGGCAAGGCAAATCCTCCCAGAGACAGCCTGCGAGGGAGACAGGCACGCTCTCTCTCCGTGCCCCACCTCAACATGCTCACACCTTCCAAGTTGTAAGGGACTTCAGGTGAGTTCCCACCTGATCTCCCCAATGCCCTACTCCCTGACCTGCCTGATCCAGATGGGAATTTTTCTGGGCAAGGGCTATCAGGCATATTTGTAGTGGGGATGTGTTATGGACTGAATGTTTGTGTCACCCCTCAAAATTCCAGTGTTTAAATCCTAACCCCCGCAAGGTGACAAAGTATTAAGGGGTGGAGGCTTTGGGATGTGATTATGTCAGCAGAATGGGGCCCTCACAAAGGAGACCTGTGCCCTTCACAGAAGAGACACCGAGCTTGCTCTTACTCTCTCTGCTCTCTGCTGTGTGAGAAGACGACAGGAAGACGGCCATCTGCAATCCCGGAAGGGGACCTTCTTCAAACCCTGGACCCGCCAGCATCTCGATCCTGGACTTCTCTGCCTCCAGAATGTGAGAAACACATGCTATTTAAGCCACCCAGTCTATGGTAGAATGATCTGTTACAGCAGCTCCAGCTGACACAGACAGGATGCCTCTGGTGACTTTCTGCCAATCAAAGGCCCATGAGCAGGGCCGTGCCACAGTGATGGCCTCAGTCCTCATGTTCCCCAACATGTTCCCCAACACCAAGTAGGTAGTTCGCCCAGGAAAGTTTAAAGAGTCCAGGTCACGGCCGGGCACAGTGGCTCACGCCTGCAATCCCAGCGCTTTGGGAGGACAAGGCAGGTGGATCACGAGGTCAAGAGATTGAGACCATCCTGGCCAACACAGTGAAATACCGTCTCTACTAAAAAATATAAAAATTAGCTGGGCGTGATGGCGCGTGCCTGTAGTCCCAGCTACTAGGGAGGCTGAGGCAGGAGAATTGCTTGAACCCGGGAGGCAGAGGTTGCAGTGAGCTGAGATCATGCCACTGCACTCCAGCCTAGTGCCTGAGCAAGACTCTGTCTCAAAAAAAAAAGAGTCCAGTTCACCTCACAGAGCTGGGGCTTCTGTCCTGGCAACCCAGGTCCTAAACATAGCCTAGACAAAGGTGCAGGGTGTCAAAGAGACAGACATTCAAAATGGGGGCTGGCAAGAGAGGAAGAAGAGAGATGGGGGGTGGGCTAGTCCATGCGGATAAGGGGTGGTGAGAGCCAGGGGAGGGTGCTGCTCCTGAGCTCCTACAAGAGGAGGAGTCAGGATCATAGCTTGGGGGAGGAGGAACACCTGATGTAAACCAGCAGACCTGGGTTTGAGTCACAATTCTGCCACTTACTAGTATGGCATGCAGGAGAGCCCTGCCACCAATCAGCTTTCCTAAAAAATCAAAATCCTCCAGCAAGAGGAGGGACTAACTAACCTAAGCAAAAGGAACATGTGGGCAAGAGAAAACAGGAGATCCAGCCCAGGGGAGAAGAGACTGCAGTGCACAGGTGTGGAAGGCAACCAGCCACACTGCAGGGTGTGCAGCAGCATGCAGAGGACAATCGTCACCAGGTCCTCAGCTGCTGCACAGCTTTTTCATCTGAGAAAACTCCTGGAAAGCACACTCCATCAAAACAATGGAGTAAACCATTGTTTTGATGTAAGGTCTCAGAAACAGGGAATATAAATCAGGGAAAGGCAAAAGGAGTCCAGGGAGGAGGGGGGCCGAGGGAAGTCCCAGGAAAGCAGTCGGGCACCAGGCCTAGAAGGCAAGCAGTCTGGACAGAAGAAGAGAAGTGTCCAGGAGTGAAAGCTCCAAGACACAGGGGCTGACTAATCACCTGGAGAGAGTGGCCTTGCAGAAAATCATTCTGAGAGGCTATTGGTAAATACAAAGAAAACTAAGCAAATGATAAAACAAGGCAGTTACCAGCTTCAGAACAAAACGAGAGGTAAGGAAACAACTGTTACACAATGGTTGTAAATGATATTCACATAGATATAAAGTAAATTCGGAATATTCATTTAAAGTTTGAATACCATAGATAAGGGGAAGGTAAGTGTTAGACAGGATGGTAGTATAAGAGACTAAATCTTCATTACCACAAATAGAAAGTTGGCTGGGTATTACTCACACTTGTAATCCCAGCACTTTGGCAGGCCAAGGTGGTAGGATCACTTGAGCCCAGGAGTTCAAGACCAGTCTGGGCAACATAGCAAGACCGGTCTCTACAAACAATAACAAAAAATAGCCAGGTGTGATGATGCACCTGTAGTCCCAGCTACTCGGGAGGCTGAGGTGGGAGGATCGCTTGAGCCCAGAAGGTTGAGGCTACAATGAATCGTGATTGTGCCACTGCAGTCCAGACTGGGTGACAGAGTGAGGGACCATCTCAAAAAGCAAAAACAGAAAGTCAACTGATAATGTATACAATCAATATATTAAAATATAGCAATGCGCACATATTATTTAGAACTACAGAGATGTGGAAATCTCAGAAAAACAGCAGCTAAAATGTTGAAAGCCATTATTTCAAAAAAGAGAGGCTGGGGGACAGGAAGATGGGACAGAGAAATACTGCATATTGTTATAAGCCTTTAAAAATAAGATTCGACTTTTAAACTATGAGCAATTATCACAACAGCTTTTTTTAAATTCCCAACCCTGATCCTCGTGGTTGCCAGTAGAACAAGGTTCCCCAGGAGACAAGCTGCAGCCTTTTCAACCTGGATCCCTGTCGCCTAAGCTTCACCTTGCCTTGGCGGTCTCTCACTCTTCACTGCAGCCACCAAAACGACGGGCTCCCACAGCAGCCAACACCACTTTCATGTAACTCTGCTATAGAACGTTCTATGTAACCCCTTTGCTATGGAAATGGGTCCTGGCCTTAACCCCAAGAAGCACAACTAATGAGACTAGAATGATTAAATATGACTTCCTAACAGCCTAGAAATACAAACGGGAAAGGAACAGGAGGCACATGCATCTGGCTGATGTGATCTTTGGGAGTACGAGATTTAGACCCTCTCTCAGGCCTCCAGTTCACCCTACCTAGCTCCCCACCCAACACATAGGGTCCACCACTGTTTCCTACACCCAGCCTCCTCCAAGCCTGTATGCACAAGAGCAGGGCCCAGAACTTCTTCTCTGCCACTGTGGGGTCCCTCTTGCTACTCCTGTTCCCTGGCTAATGACCTTGCTCTTCTCCCGAGGACCAACTCTACGAATCACTACTCTTTAGGGAAGCTACTCTTCCCTCTCTCAAATTATAATTCAACCACAATAAAAAAAAATCCCTGACATTCACAAGGGAATACTCATATACAGAAATAGGGGCATGAGAAAAGGGGAGCTTCTTAATCATGGACAAAGCAGTAAACATCTTGAAGCCTTAGTTTTCTCACCTGTAAAATGGGGATGATAGTATCTGTTCCAATCCAGGAGTGGTTATCAAGATCAAGTCAGATAATGGATGGAAGGCAGCTGTATAAACTAGAAAGTCCCTTATGAATGTGAATTATTAATATTATCATCTTTGATAATAGTAATTTTCTAAACTAGCAGACTTTAAAGAGATCCTTGAGTGGTGGAGACCAATCCCCGAAGTTCAAAGCTTCCATTGCCAACAGCCCTTTCTCATATTAACCATGGGGTGGGTCATGCCTGGTGGGTCTATTATCCAGCTTGCAGCACTGCCAGTTGCCCTGCCTGGAGCTGCAGACGCCCCGGGCTTAGATCTTGGTGCCTCAAGCAAATGTCTCTAAACAACACCTGTGCCACGTCCTCCTCATAAAATCAAATCGCTCACTAATGCTCCTCAGCTCCCTTCATCCAAATGGCAACAGCCGTTGTTCTTATTGGATTGTAGATGAATCACTTGAAAAATATTTTGGGGGCACATTTGAGAGGCAATAACATAAAAGTACCTGGAAAATGGTTCTGTTTTGTTTTCCACTTTGCAAACCCAAACTGGGGCCTGGGGTTGTATTACATACTTTTGTCTTCTTTTTTTTAACAGAAGGGCTTTGCTCATTTGCTCTCCAAGCTGGGAAAAGGGACATGTTAATTACTCCTGGGTGGGGAGGGAACCCCTCTGAGGGTCTAACTCCATCTTTGGCAGGAAGGATTGCACAAGAGGAGAGGTGAGACTTAAATGTCAGCCTTCACATCTCCAAAGACTGACTGGAGGCCCAGCACGGTGGCTCACAATGTAATCCCAGCACTTTGGGAGGCCGAGGCAGGCAGACAGGATCACTTGAGGCCAGGAATTTGAGACCAGCCTGGCTGACAAGGTGAAATCCCGTCTCTACTGAAAATACAAAAATTAGCCAGGTGTGGTGGTATGCACCTGTTGTCTCAGCTACTTGGGAGGCTGAGGCAGGAGAACCGCTTGAAGCTGGGAAGTGGAGGCTGCAGAGAGCCGAGATCACACCACTGCACTCTAGCCTGGGCAACAGAGCGAGACTGTCTCAGAAAAAAAAAAAAAAAATGACTGGAAAGAAGGTGGTGTACCTCTCCGTCTCCACTGAGGGCAGAACAGACGAAAATAGAAGCAGTAAGAACTCAGGCAGGATACCAGGAGGAACTGTCTTACTATAAGGCAACATTTGACTGTATCTCCTTAAGAGTTTGAGTTTTGTTGGAGACTTTTTTTTTTTTTTTTTGAGGCAAGGACTTGTTCCATCACCCAGACTAGAGTACAGTGGTGCAATCGTAGCTCACAGCAGCCTTAAACTCCAGGGCTCAAGCAATCTTCCTGCCTCATTTACAAGCCTCAACCTCCCAAGTACCTGGGACTTTAGGCATGCACCACCATGTCCAGCTAATTATTTTATTTTTTATAGAGGCAGGGTCTTTCTGTTTCCCAGGCTGATCTTGAACTCTTAGATTCAAGTGATCCTCCTGCTTCAGCCTCCCAAAGTTTTGGGATTATAGGCATGAGCCACCATGCCCGGCCTACTAGAGATTTTATGCTAGACATCTTTATGGGATATTTTTGGTCTGTACCTGCCTTGGAGTAGGGGAATAGAACATATGACTTTTAAAAAGCCTAACACTGCCCAGCATGGTGGCTCACGCCTGTAATACCAGCACTTTGGGAGGCCAAGGCAAGTGAATCCCCTGAGGTCGGGAGTTCGAGACCAGCCTGACCAACATGGAGAAACCCCACCTCTACAAAATATACAAAAAATTAGCCAGGCATGGTGGTGGACACCTGTATTCCCAGCTACTTGGGAGGCTGAGGTGGGAGGATCACTTCAGCCTGAAGGTCAAGGCTGCAGTGAGCCATGATCGCACCACTGCACTCCAGCCTGGGGAACAACAGAGCAAGATCCTGTCTCTAAAAAAACAACGAAAAACAAGCTGGGTGTGATGGCATGAGCCTGTGGTCCCAGCTACTGAGGAGGCTGAGGCAGGAGGATCGCTAGAGCCCAGGAGTTCAAGGCAGCAGTGCAGCATGACCATACCTGTCATTAGCAACTACACTCCGGTTTGGACAACACAAGAAGACCCTGTCTAAAAAAAAAATAAAAAAATAAAAGTCGAGGTAAAAACAAGGAAAAAAATCTTGCGACATGTCCCTAGAATCTCCCTTAGTTGATGTCAACCCATTATGCTCACTAGTAATGAAGTCACTTTATTGTACTACCCATTCAGAAAACTGAACCTCAAGTCGAGAAAGGATTTACAAGTTGTTGGAACACTGTGTGCCACATATGCTAAGCACCTTCTTCATTCCAACTCTGGAGGGTCCAAACCACATCATAGGTTGGCCCAACTTAGACCATAGATTAGCTGGCAATCGCCTTAAATAGTCTGTTTTAACACCAGCATGGGCTTATCTGACACCTGCGACCTTACTCAGTCGGAAGGAATTTGACATGTAACCTCCTTTCTCAGTCACTTCCTGGCTGGATGACCCAGGACGGGGTGCCTAATGTCTCTGGACTCCAGTTACTTCCTCTGAAAAGCAGAATAAAGAATATCTTGCCTAGATCAGAAGATCTCTGGAAATCCCTTACGGCCCAAGAGCTACACCTGCTCACTAAACGGCCTCTACAAATGAAGAATTTTTTGCCTTTTCATTTGTCAAATAAAACCTGAGGCCTAGGGTAATGGGCATAGAATAGTCTTTAAAGTGCAAAGTACAAATCCAGGCTGCCATTCACTCTACCTTGGATAAAAAACTTAACCTCTGTGGGCCTGGCTCAGATTTTTATCCTAGAAATAATGATGCTTACTTGCAACGCCGCTCCATGGGTAGGAGACATAACGTCACCCCCCATCCAGCCTAATACCAAAGTCACACCCCAAGCCCAGAATAACCACGCGTCTCAACACTTTCTCCTAGATTTCCTGTCTTGCTTTTCACTCTCTTTAGGAAAAGACGGTTTTGTCCATTCCCTGGCAACTAACGTGCTATTAGTTAAGTTTTCCCATGTGGCTAGGTATTGCCTCTGAATAATAAACGGGAAGCCTGAGATGTGGAAAAGAGCCAGAGGGCAGGAGTAATTAGTGAGACAAAGCCTGCAGCCAGACCCCGCATTTCTGCTCTGGTCTCATTAACGGTGAGCGCTGCCCGGCGCTGGAGGCGGCTTCTCCTACCTGTCCTTCCCCAGTCGGCTGTGTTCTGTTGTACCTCTTACAATATTGGATCTGTAAAACGCTTTATATTCCGTTTGCCAACGCAGGGATGATTCAGAACAAGATTGGGTTATTACAAATTCAGGAGGCACTACACACAGGGCTGTCATGTTTCAGTTACCCTTTCTCCCGATTTAATAAAATTTGCCACACTATTACAAAGCCATCTTATATCGTTTTCCCTGCAGTTGTAACAACTTGTCCAGCTCCTTCCTGCTAATTAAAGGAGGAGGGGATGCAGCAGCTCATTGGAAAGTGGGCTTCTAGGGAGGCTGTCAATATCTTTGCAGCCACTTAGCTCTGGTTCTTAGAGTTCTTTAACCGCCGGCTCCTTCATAATATGAGGCCTAATGAGGTCAGCCGCCGGTGGCGACATGGCAGGCAGTCCCGCGTGGCGGCGGCCTGGGCAGCTGGGCGCGCTGGCTGGAGAGCAGGCACCGCGCTCCCCACGGGCAGGATGACGCGGGCTCCGCAGCCCGTCCTCCCACGCTGCCCGGCATCACTGCCTCGGCCCTGACGTGCGTGCGACAGACTTGCCGCAAACAGTCCTCAGCGGGAGCACGAGGCCGGGACGCGAGGTGGGCGGTTACACAGGACGCCCCCCCGCAGCCGGCGGAGCAGATCTCCGGAAAAGGGAGGCGGTGGGCGAAAGGGAAGCGGGGAGCGGGGAAAGGAGCTGTAAACAAAGAGCTGCCCTTGTGCGAAGTCCTGAGCCGGGTCCAATCAGCCCGCTTCCGGAGGCCCACGCGCTGCCCGCCGGCCCACGCGGGAGCCTCGAGGGGCGAGGCGGGAGCTGGGCGCAGTTCTTGCAGCGAGCAGCCACCTCCGCGCGCTCTGCCGCGGTCCAGCTAATTACCTGCTGCGGCGGCGGCCGTGCCCTTTAGGGCGCATTAGCATTCCCGCCGCGGGCGCTCCCCTCACAGCGTCGGCACCCGGGCCTGGCCACCTCCAGCCCCGAACCACTGCGGCTGCGGGAAGCCCGGTCGAGGGGGGCTACGGCACCCCAGGGAGAGGCCGAGAGCCGCCCCGATCTCGGAGGGGGTGGGGTCCTCTCCGGGAGGCACTTGTCTCCTCCCTGGGTCCTAAGACCCTTCTCAGCCGTGCGTTCCGACCCTACTCCTCCCGGAACGTCGGGGAATCGGGAAAGGAGGGCCATGGGCGAGGCGGGGGGCGGACGCCCTCTGATTAGAATGCGGCGCCCGTCGCCTGTCGCCCGGGCCCGGATTCCCGGGCCCCCTCCCCGCGAGCGCACATTAATAAGTTTACAAATGGAAGCCGGTGGCGCCGCTTGCAATAAAAGGCAGAAGCTGCGCTCCGGCGCTTCAATGAGAGCATTTTCCCCCGTAACAAGGAGCTGGATTCAGCTGCCTGGTGCCGTCTGAGCGGGGCGAGTTGCCAGAGTAACCAAGGCCTAGCGCGCACGTGGGGAGAGGGAGCCGGCTGGAGCTCCAGCGCTAGCCGCCGCCTGCGCGCTCGGGCCCTTCCTCAGGCCACCAGCCACTCCTCCCGGACTTTGCCTCCGCCACCCCCATTCCCCACTACACAAGCTGCCTCCCTACCCACTCCCTAGCCTTTCCAAGGCTCTCTGGCAGCATGTGTCACATTCATGAGACACAGTAGGAACACCACTTCAGCAATGGGAAGATGAGGTTTAGGCCTGGGGCCTCAAGGGAAGGGGTCCGGCCGGTGACAGTGCTCAGAGCGGGCCTGGAGGCACAACCGACCCCAGGTGTGAGAGGCGCCAGAATTGGTGCAAACAGCAGTGAGAAGGCAGGTGGAGATTACTGCGCTTTGGGGTATCTCAGGAGGTAGGCTTCTGAATGCTCTGGGGAAGAGTGGCGGGGAATTCAGAGCCTACTAACCCTGAGTACCACACCTAACTTCCTGAGAAGAGGCTCCAACGACAGAGCTCCAGAAGTACCTGGGGTCTAGTAGCTGCAGGGAGACCAGCTGGACCGTTAGCAAAGCACCCATCCATCCCACCTATAACCCAAGGTCTGCTGCCGCTGCCTTCTCCTAGCCTTTGGCCTAGGTTGGTTAAAAAAAATGCGAGTTCAAAAGCTGAACTTGCTTTTGGTCTTGAGATCTCAAAAGTTCACATTTTGCTCCAGAAAGTTAATGCTGCTGTCCACCCTGCTTCCTTCCCAGGGACCAAAATACAGGGATTGTTTTCTCTCCTTTTACAACCTTGTCCTTGGGCACGGGGTTCATCTAGGTCCCAGAAGTTGTTCTCTGGAGCCCAGAGAAGCTGGATCCCATAGTTAGTCTCCTGAAGCTAGAATGAGGGCTGCTGGGCAGCTGCCTTCCAAATGGCCACATGCTAGTATCCTAGGAGATGCCACACCCAAACGCAGTGCTTGCCGGCCAAGCAATCCCTACCCACACGGAAAAAGAGGCTGATACTAGACACTGCCAGTCTATCTAATAGAGAAAGAGTGCATTTCCTCTGCAACTGACAAAGAAGGGAGCTCATTCTCAGGTTTTGCCCAGGGAAAGGGTGAGGTGGAAAGGCACACTTCACCATCCCCATTGCAGGAGCTGGGCCAGCTGGGTGCCTGCCTGCATGACTGACATCTTGGCAGTCACATGCATCCACAGCCCAGTGGTCATCATGCTTCCACAGAAGTCCAAAATGGGGTCCCCCACTGCCACCAGGCAGCTGGACCCTGCATATTTGAGGGCTGGCTGACCGTTCTGATCCCCTGACCTGGCTTCACCCTTCTCCACACACGACACCCCCATGCCCACCCCCATGCCCAATCGTCACTAAGTCCTGTAGGTTCCACCTTCTAGAAAGTCTCTCAAATTAGTCCAAGCTGCACACATTTCTCACCAACACTGCCTTACCACCACCAGAGGATCTCAACCTGTTCCCTTTTGTATAAATCTCCCCAGCCATTTCCTGGCACCCTTAGCCTGGTATACAAGGCCCCCCATGACCTGATCACTGTCACATCTCCAGCTTCTTCTCTCCCCTTGCACCCTGGCTCTAGCCTGCTTGCCATGACCCAAACACAAGTCCTCACTTACTTCTGTGTGTGTGCAAGCTCTTCCCCAGCCCCCACGAGCCTCACAATACCCTAACTCCCCTTCTTCCTCTGGCTGGCTCCTACCCATCCTTCCAGGCTCAGCTCAGGCATCACCTCCTCCAAGAAGCCCTCCCCAGCTCCCTGCCATCCATCTGAGACTCAGTTAGCCTCCCAGATATACTTATCTGCTTCTTAGGGGCAAGGCCTGGGTCCCTGTTGACTTTTCCACAAGATCTTATTGGCAAATGATTAAAAACCTCAGGTTTGGAGTTAGTCAAATGTCAGTTGGGTTCTTAGCTCCTCCATCTGTGATGTCACTTAATTTCTCTGAATCACAGTTTCCTTATTAAAATGGATAACGGCACTATCTTAAGGTAGTTGGGGTTAGGTGAATTAACATGTCTAAAGGCCTTAGCACAGGGCCTGGCCCATGGTGAGCAGACTCTCCCCTTATTGTGTGTACTCCCTCCGTGTCGCCCATCTGGCACATTCTAACCTCTGCTTCCTAATTGTTGAGCTCGTGAATGATGAGACGAAGAACGCCACATCCTTCTGGGGCTCTTCACCACCTTGGCCATAGCCCCCAGGATATTCTTTGCTTTATCTGGCACCCTTTTCCAGTGGGCCACAAAGAACTGCTGACCAAGTCACACTCCCATCATCAGATGTGCAGAGTGCAGCAGTCAGGAGTCAGATCCTGCTGTGTGACTGGAGGAGAAGGCAGGAAAAAGAAACAGCTAAGACTGAAGGTGGCTTCAAGCCTCTGGGTCATCTTGGGGTTTGGAGGAGAACAGGTAGGAGATGTGGGGGTGGCCAGGTTCTTCTGGAAGACAGAATCAGGTCATAGTAAAGAGGCCTCACCCACATCGCCTTCTCTTTGCTGTTTCCTGACCCCTAGGCATACATGGGCTTCCCTCCCAGGTGTGGCCTAGGACACTCTTTCTATATATGAGATCCTCTCATTGCTTTTGCCTTTGCTGGAGTGGGGGTATGCCTACAGGGAATTCTGGAGAGACCCCAAATAGGCCCCCTAGTCCCTGCGTGGCTCTCCAGCAGCAGAAGGAACCTACAGTGCTGCCTGTCATCAACGCCAGGTTGCTTCCTCCCAGGCAGAGGCCTAGCTGGTGGATGTGCAGGAAGGGAGGCAGAAGCATGAAGGATAGAAGGGAGAGGAAGGCTCAAAGCCCAGCAGCAGGCGCCTGGATGCAGAGCTATCTTCTAGAACTCGAGGGAGAAGCGCGCCATCAAAACCTTTTAGATTTCAAAGTCAGTCAGGCTGATAACCCGCAGCAACCCACCATCCACTGGCTGCCCCTAAACCCAGGGCCTACTCCTGCCCCACCTCCCCATCCCACCCACCCCTCCTCACCTGAAGATCACAAACCAGGGGACTGGACAGGCTCACTCCCTCCCTGGCTGTCTTGCAATTTTAATTTCTCACCTTCCTAAACAGCCAAGATTTATGGCACACTTGACAGAAATATTTAATTTTCCAAATGTCTATTATTCAAAGGCTGTGGAAATCTCCAGCCCTAACATTTCTGCATTAATATCCATCTAAGGCTGAGGCCAAATAAAGATCTTCCCAGAGGCGTGGAAGGGGAAAAGGAGGAAGATGAAATCCTTGGCAGACAGGAAGTACCCACAGAAAATCCCCCACGAGATCATACCATCCCCACCACTCTTCCACCGAAGCAAACGTTAAAGCTTTTTAATTATTGTCATTGGCCAGGCGTGGTGGCTCACGCCTGTAATCCCAACACTTTGAAAGGCTGAGGCGAGTGGATCACAAAGTCAAGAGATCGAGACCATCCTGGCCAACATAGTGAAACCCCATCTCTACTAAAAATACAAAAATTAGCTGAGCATGGTGGTGTATGCCTGTAGTCCCAGCTACTTGGGAGGCTGAGGCAGGAGAATCGCTTGAACCCAGGAGGTGGAGGTTGCAGTGAGCCAAGATCTCACCACTCCACTCCAGCCTGGCGACAGAGACTTTGTCTCAAAAAAAAAAAATTATTGTCATCAACATCACTGAATGCTTATGTGCCAGATACTGTGCTAAGCAATTTTAACAGCCATGATCTCATTTATCCTCACAACCCAATGAGGTAGCCGCTATAATTATCCCATTTTATAGACGAGGAAACTGAGGCCCCGAGTGATCTAAGACTACCCAACTAATGAATGGAGGGGCTGAAATTAGAGCCCCGATTTGACTCTTACCATCATACTGTCTCTTGTGTGTGCCTGATGGAAACACTCTTTCTTCCCATACTTTAGGCAAGTCTATGTATACCATATACACACATACACATACTATATTCAATTTAATTCTTTTTTTTAATTTTGAGATGGAGTCTCTCTCTGTCACCAGGCTGGAATGCAGTGGGGTGATCTCAGCTCACTGCAATCTCCACCTCCCGGGTTCAAGCAATTCTCCTGCCTCAGCCTCCAGAGTAGCTGGGATTACAGGCGTGCACCCCCACACCCAGCTAAATTTTTTTTTATATATTTTTACTAGAGACGGGGGGTTTCACCATATTGGCCTCCATCTTCTGACCTTGTGATCCACTCACCTTGGCCTCCCAAAGTGCTGGGATTACAGATATGAGCCACCACCCCTGGCCCAATTTAATTCTATATATCATTGTGAAGGAGACTCATTGATGAATTCAATGGGGACACTGTGTAGGGTCCCTGCTACACCCAGAGCACTGCTGTGTGGCCAGCATTATAAATGTGGGACTAGGTCCCCTGTCTATCATGATCTTAAATCTGCTTGGAGGCCAGGTGCAGCAGCTCACTCCTGTAATCCCAGCACTTTGAAAGGCCAAGGCGGGCAGATCACTTGAGGTCAGGAGTTTGAGACCAGCCTGGCCAACATGGTGAAACACCGTCTCTACTAAAAATGCCAAAATAAAAACCAAATTAGCCAGGCATGGTTGTGCACGCAGGCAATCCCAGCCATTTTGGAGGCTGAGGCACAAGAATACCTTGAACGCCGGAGGCAGAGGTTGCACTGATCCGAGATCGCGACACTGCACTCCAGCCTGGGCAATAGAGTGAAACTCTGTCTCAAAACAAACAAACAAAAAAATGTGCTTGCAAAACTGGGCATATATTCAAAACAATGCAGCACCAACCCAAGGAGTACAGGAATGTCACTGGTCTAGGGACTCAACTTTCTTCTGAGATACACAAGGAAACCAAAAGACCTCAGAAGGAACCAGAGAGACCCTCAGGCCTCCCTCTAAGCCTGCCTCCTCTCACTGCTGGTGTAATGCAGATACAGTTAATGTGCACTACATGCAGAACACAGAAGAGGCAAGCATTCTGTCAAAAGTAAGAGGCAACTAATAAAATGAAGAGGAAAACATAAAAAGCTGATAAAGAACTCAAGCAGTTGGCAATCTTGGGCCACTTGGTGTGCAGGAAAACAGACTCTCCTACTTGCCCCTGGAGTGTCTATTAGTACACAGGGTACTAGCTGGTGTTTATAATATGACCCTGAGTAATGAAAAAATGATCAAACTGTGTCCGGTGCATGCTGTTTCAGAGGGCATGCATATGAGTCATACTTTTCTTATGTCCATTTAGATAGAAATATTTCATTAAAGTGGCCAAAATAATTTTTTTTAATGTTTTGGTGATGAAAGGAGTAATTTACATTCTACTGAGATGCCAGCTGAAATACAAATTCCAGTGTGTGATGAAATATCCAGCTGGTCAGGACTAGGAGTCCCTGGTGGACAAGAATAGGTTCTGTCTGGCCTACTCTGCTCAGTGCCCAGCACAGGTAAGGACCCAACAAAGGACGGGTGTCGCCAGGGTGCTGGTGCCCACAAGCCCTATTCATCCGCAGCCAAGAGGGTAGGTAAAGCGAGGGAGCCTGGGACCCCTCCAAAGCTAGTCCTGGGGAGCCGGGGATCTCACTTCCCCAGCTTCTCTGAAGCCAAGCTCAGGGAAGAATTGCCACCTAATAGCCTCAGCAGGCCTTTGCTATGCCACACAGGTCACCATTCCTGGGCTTCTCAAGAAAGGGTCCAAGTCTAAGTTGTCAGCAGCCGATGCCCAGCTGAGGACAGAGAAGGCTTCTCCATCTCCCCTGGTCTGGTCCTAAATGGCTGTGGTCAGCTGCTGCCAGGGAATGTGACGGGAAAAGTAAACACAGCAAAAATATGAGTGCCCTTCAGCATCACCATGGTGAGGCCTTATCAAGGATCTCAGCGGCCTGTGTAAAACCAGCACTACTGGTAATGAGCCAGAGCAAGAAAAAGAGGAAGACACAAGAGAGGGACCAACCTATGCAACCCATACCGTGTCCCAAAGGTGGAAACTCCTGCTCACATCAAATGTGAACCTAAAATGCCCCCCAACCCTCTCTAAAAACTAAATACATGCAATTGTTACTTGTATGTAATCTACTCACTTGTTGATTTTCCAACATTTATGTTGTGTATAAATGCTTCTTGGCCGGGCGCAGTGGCTCACGCCTGTAATCCCAACACTTTGGGAGGCTGAGGCAGGCGGATCGCTAGGTCAGGAGATGGAGACCATCCTGGCCAACATGGTGAAACCTCGTCTCTACTAAAAATACAAAAATTAGCTGGGCATGGTGACGCGTGCCTGTAGTCTCAGCTACTCAGGAGGCTGAGGTAGGAGAAGCGCTTGACCCTGGGAGTCGGAGGTTGCAGCAGTGAGCCGAGATCGTGCCATTGCACTCCAGCCTGGCACAGAGTGAGACTCCATCTCAAAACAAAACAAAACAAAAAAATGCTTCTTTATCAGCACGACTGTCGGAACTAAACACATCTGTGAAGGGGTTTTTTTGGTTTGTTTTTTGTTTTTGTTTTTGTTTTTGTTTTGAGACCAAGTCTCGCTCTGTCACCCAGGCTGGAGTGCAGTGGCGTGATCTCAGCTCACTGCAACTACCGCCTCCCGAGTTCAAGTAATTCTCCTGCCTCCACCTCCCAAGTAGCTGGGACTTCAGGCGCACGCCACCATGTCCAGCTAATTTTTTTTGTATTTTTAGTAGAGACAGGGTTTCACCATGTTGGCCAGGATGGTCTCCATCTCCTGACGTCGTGATCCACCTGCCTCGGCCTCCCAAAGTGCTGGGATTACAGGAGTGAGCCACCGCGCCCGACCAGAGGGTTTTAACTTACTTCATATAGGGGGAAAGGAGCTCACGTTATAGAACACCTGCTATAGTAGAGACACTTTGTGTCAGTTTATCTCATTTAACCTCGCAACAGCCCTCTCAAGTAGATATTATTTCCATTTTACACATAAGAAAACTGAGGCTCAGAGAAGTTATGTAACTTGCTCAAAGTTGCACAGCTAGTAAGTGTAAAAACAGGAATTCTGTTTCAGGTCCCTTGACTCTGACTCTAAGGACCACTGTGGATGACTTCTTGATGTTATCACAAGCAAAAGAGCAGACCAGAAGCCTCTCTCGTGGCAAATCAGGGGATAATGAAGACCCCTTCCAGCTTAGACTAGAATGCTGCTCATTTTCAGCCTGAGCCTGGCTGGTATTTCAGGGGCTGACTTAACATGATGAATGGGCTCAGGGCGCACACGAGATGTAATATGTCTTGATTTAGGGAAGCGCTTGATAGGTCGTCTGATGAAATTTTACTTGCAAAATTAATTCAGATCGTCTTGGCTGGGTACTCCCATCACCCAGACAGTAGGAGAGGCTGGGAAACTATAAACAAGCGGTCAAGAGAAGAGGCTGCAGTGGGCCGGACAGCAGCAGCCAGGGCAGGCGCAGCCTGAGAGGAGACTGGATGGTGGGAGGCACCATTTTCTTCCCCCAAGGCAGCGGGACTACAGCGTGCAGCAGAAAGACTGCAGGTAGAGGGAGGGGACGCTGTGCTGAACATGTGAGTTCTTGAAGGGTGGGGGGGACAGGAGAAGCAAGGGAGGGGCTCCTTCTGAATTCTATCCAGTCCTCCAATGCACTAATGGAGCCACAAGAGAAAGACAGTCAGCCCTGAGTCCCTGAATGCCGCCATCAAGCAGGCTCCAAGGACAAGCCGCCTGCCCTGAGTCAGGGTAGCAACCCTCAGTCAGGCCAGCCTTGCAGCAGGAGCCAGAGGTCGGTGCCTTCTGTGGGCAGAAGGAGATGGGACGAAGCAGCTCAACAGGGATGTTAGCTCACACCAAGAAGGGGAGGCAAGCAGCTGCCCGCTGTCAGGAGGAAGGCCAGGACCCAGGTAAGGGTGGCAAGGCGAGGGGAAGGAGAGTGACTAATGAGGAGGAATGCGAGGCTCAGCGCAGAGCTGAGCTCAACTGACACAGGGGGCGGGGACGTGACTGCCAGTCACAATTAAGGAAGGAGTGGAGAGGAGATGGATTACTGTAATTATGAACCTATGGAGCACAGTTTTTAAAACGTGTTCCTCTTGTGTATATGCAAGAGGTGACAGGAGGGTGCATTTCTTTCCTCCAAAAGCAAAGGACAGGGGTTAAACCCATTCCCAAGACAGGTATTACCCAGAATGTTGAGGAACCTGGGACCTGAGAGAGATCAAGTGGGCCGAAAGGAAACCAGGCTGATCCAAAAGAATGCAGGCGCACCCAAGAAACCCTAAACGCACGCCCTCTGGAGTGGCAGGAGGTGAGTGGCAGTGATTGGGGTGGGGGGAGGGCAGGTAGCTGCTGCCTCCAGGATGCACGTGGAGCTATCCTTGCAGAATGACTTGATCTGACTTGCATTCTAAAACCTTTACTCTGGCTGTGATGTAAAGAACAGACTGGGGGAGTGGAGAAAGCACGGGTGGTCTGGATGAGGATGGGGGTGAGCAGAAGGTGATAAATGGTTAGATTTGGGGTATTTTTTGAGGGCAGAACAAACAAGACCGAGGAATTGGAAATGGGGTATGAAATAAAGAAAGGACTTATGAATGAATGCATGAGTGCACGAATTCCCTCCGGGACCTCGCTGTGATGGGGCCCAGGGACACTGATGCTTCCTCCCCCAGGCTTACCCACACTCCTCACCATCTCCTCCTCAATGTAAACCTTGACCTGGACCTGCCCTCCCTGCCAGCTGATCACTTCCTCCAGCCCACATTAGACAGCGCTCTGTGTGCTAGCATGGCAACCTTGCCACCTTCTGAAAATGTATTTCCATGAGAAGAACTGGTTTCAAGTAGCCACCAGTCAACGTGTCAGTAAACCATTAGAAATATGACCTGTCCGTCCTGAGAAGTGCCTGTGTCAATATGGGCGTTGCCCCAGCTGTCACATCCGAAGCAAGGCAGTTTCTGTTGCTTCTAAGACACATGGCCCCAGCATGGCCATGATTCTCGTGGCAGGGGCATCAATAATGACGGTGGGAAGAAGCCCCAAGGCCTCTGAAGGCAAGGACGAACTCAAAGGAATTTGCAAACTTTGTGCCACTCATAGCTTTCCCAAGAAGTCAAAAGGGCCCTGGGCAGAGGGAGAGCAGACCCCACCTCCCCGCTCCTCCACCTCACCACCTGGGTGCTGGATGCATCTCAGTCCCATTTGCCGAATAAGAAACTGCCCAGAAGGGGGTAGGTCAGGAGAGGCAGGTGGGCTGTGAGGGTGAGGACGCCCGCTGTGTACATCTGGCAGCAGCCTCAGCCCCAGAGCGAATTTGACTGAGTGAAGAGGAGAGTGTGTGAGTGTTGGCTTGGCGAGTACATAAGCAGCCTGGTAGAAAGCTTTTTTAGCAAGCTCGATGCAAATCAGACCTGGAGAAACAAAAGCCAGACCTATGCCTGCTGTGTCAGCTCCAGAGCCACGTTTCCACTTCTCATCTGGCCCTGCTGCCTCACAGTAGCTTCTGGTTCACCACCCAGTAATAAGAGCTCCCAGACCTAATGCATAAACAACAAGCCACTTGCTGAGCTTTGCATTTGGACAGCCAGCAAACAGCATAGAGCTTTCTGGGGTGTGCTGTCTCCATTTGTGGGAGGTAAGCCTGAAGTCATGGAAAAGATGGATAGATAATATGGTGGCCCACGTGTGCATGGCCCGGAGGACAACTGGGCAGCAGCCTGTGGTCTCGGGCTGCAGAGTGCCTTCTCATGCCTCACAGGCTTCAGAGGTAACCAGCTTCTGTAGACTCGAGTGGACTACCTTTCCAAGATGCCTGCATGGGAGCGTGATTGTGGCCTCCTCCTCCCTACCTCCTCCAGTGCCATCCTCACCACACCCGCCATGCGGGGCAGACACGCCTCATTTGGAAGGAGGGGGACGGATGCACACGAATTCTCCAACTGACTCTCAAGAGACTGGAAGGGGCCGGGCGTGGTGGCTCATGCCTGTAATCCCAGCACTTTGGGAGGCCAAGGTGGGCAGATCATCTGAGGTCAAGAGATCAGCATGGCCAACATGGTAAAACCCTGTCTCTACTAAAAATACAAAAATTAGCAGGGTGTGGTGGCACATGCCTGTAATCCCAGCTGCTCGGGAGGCTGAGGCAAGAGAATCACTTGAACCCGGGAGGCGGAGGTTGCAGTGAGCAGAGATAGCACCACTGAAGGAAAAGGAAGCCAAACCTCTCCCCTTGATTTCATACCACTCACCAGTTTGGGGAGTGTGGAGAGAAACTCGGAGGAAAACAAAACCTAAGTCGAGGCAGGAGCCCATACAGGGGCTGCAAGTTGGGAGACATTGTCATCCAACAATGAGGCCTGACCCCACCCGCACTTACCATGCTGCAAGGGCTTTCCCAGCTAAGGATAATTAATTGCCACCAGCACCTATCCAGGGCGGTTTGAGAACATAAACCATCTCTACCAATGATATCCTGGGCTGGGAAACTCATCTGTAGACTTAACAGATATTTTTGCTGCTCCCATTTGGGCCCAACTCCAGTTCTGAAACTTCGTATATTCATCTACCTTTCTCTCACCCATGCAGCCCTATGGGTGCTCACAGCACAAGGCTATTATAGATGCTGTGGTGGGGGTGTGAGGGGGTGGGGATGTGAGTGGGTGAGGGTGTGGAACCTTTAACATCATCCATAAGTGTCCTCAAATCCATCTTCGTCTCATCTGTACAAACCTCCAAAGTGGCTTCTCTGTTTTGTTTTTTTAAAAACCCTGCCAAATCTCAGGAGGCTTTCCTGTTTTAAAGCCTGACCTTGACACTGTGACTTGAACCTTCCCAGTCCCCCTCTGCCCCCCTCCACTCTGTCACCATTGAGAGGGCACTCTCTACTCCGGAGAGAGACATTTTGGGGCACAGGTGACATACAGGCAGGCAATTTACAGTTCCTGGGCTTGATCCACGTCCAGCAGTACTGCAGTCCACACTCCCGGCCTGCTCCCTAACCCCTTTTAACTTCTCCTTCCCTCCCCAGGCCCACAGGGCTCTCTCTGCTCACAGCTCCAGGCCTGAGGAGGCCGAGTGCTGTTTGCTGGTTCCAAATATAACCCCGAGTTCAGGTCAAACCTTCTTTTCCCTACAGCCTCTTGGAAAATGAACCAGTTTCTCATTTTTCCAGGCCCAGGTCAAGTTCCTGCAAGTTCAGAGACTTTTAATTCTTTCTGATCCCCTTTCTCTCCACACCCTCCCTTTCCTTCTTCACTCTAGCTCACTCCACACTTCTCCTGTGAAAATGTTCTGCCCTTGGTCAACAGTGGCCTTGGAATGATAGATCCCAGCCTTCTGTGACTTCCTGGGAGCATGTGACAGGGCTAGCGGCTCCTCCCACTCTTCCTTCCTCTGGGTGTCCCCAGTGCCACGTCTCCTGGTTTCCTCCTGCTCACCTGTCTCTTCAGAAGGCTCCTGTCCTGGACCTTCCAACACTGACTCTCAGAGTTTCACCATTGGCCCTGTTCCTTGTCACTCCACACACAGTCACTACGCAAGTTCATCCAAACCCTTTACCTACTACCTACAGGCTGATGGGCCCAAATCTTTACATCCAGCGTCTTTTCTATCTAGAAGGCACTTGGAGCTGCATAATTACAGCCCACTTGAATCTCTCCTTTGTAGATAACCCCAAGCCTTTGCCCCTTTCTCCCCCCAACCTATTTTTTTTCTTTTTGAGTCTTGCTCTGTTGCCCAGGCTAGAGTACAATAGCGTGATCTCGGCTCACTGCAACCTCTGCCTCCCTGGTTCAAGTGATTCTCCTGCCTTGGCCTCCTGAGTAGAGGGATTACAGGTGTCCACCACCACACCTGCCTAAATTTGTATTTTTAGTAGAGATGGGGTTTCACCATGTTGGCCAGGCTGGTCTCAAACTCCTGACCTCAGGTGATCCACCCGCCTTGGCCTCCTGAAGTGCTGGGATTACAGGCATGAGCCACCGTGCCTGGCCTCTCCCTTATTTTTTACTCTCCTGGCTAAATCCAAAGTCCAGCTAAACCTAGCTATCTGCCCTCTCCACGCCTGCACCAGCAACTGAACATTCCTGGAGAAAACCACAAAGTCAGTTTGACTCCTTGCATTTTCCACTTATAACCACAAGCTCTGGCCAGGCCCTCAGCAGTGCCCTGTGCCCTTCCTACAGATGCAGCAAAGTTGTCACTTGACTCCCTCAGGCTGCTTTTCCCTGCACCTCAGCCTCCCCTGCACCCTCAGCTCATTGCCTTTCTCTGTCTGTCCGTCCGTCTGTCCATCAGAAAACAAGGTGTTGGGGAAAACCCTCATACTGTTTTTCCTCTGCTCTCCATCCCAACAATCCCCAACACAGAAGACTTCTGTGACCAAATGTGGGGGTTCTCCCCACCACCAAGCAATCGGCTCTGCAGGAGACACCAGTGGGTGTCCTCTAATTCAACTCCAACACTGTCTACCTGGAGCTAAACTCAGATCCCACTGGGTGAGGGCTCAGTTCCAAGACTGCCGTCCAGGCCCCAGGAAATTGTGACCATCCAGCTTCAAATTGAGATTTGCACTACCTCCTCTTTGAGTTTTATTAATTTGCTGAAGTGGCTTGCAGAACTCAGGGAAACACTTACTTATGTTTACAGTTTATTATAAAGGATATTACAAAGGATACAGATGAAGAGATGTGTAGGCAGGGGTATGTGGGAAGGCCTGCAGGGCTTCTATGCCCTCCCCCAGGTGCTACCCTCCAGGAACCTCCACGTGTTCAGCTATCCAGAAGCTCCCAGAACCCAATCCTCCTGGGCCTTTTATGGAGACTTCATTGAATAGATGTGATTGTCAACCATGCACAATTTTTTTTTTAATCTGTCTCACTCTGTCTCCCAGGCTGGAGTACAGTGGCGCGATCTCAGCTCACTGCAACTGCAACCTCTGCCTCCCAGGTTCAATCGATTCTCCTGCCTCAGCCTCCAGAGCAGTTGGGATTACAGATGCCCGCCATCAAGTCTGGCTAATTTTTATATTTTTAGTAGAGATGGGGTTTTACCACATTGGCCACGCTGGTCTTGAACTCCTGGCCTCAAGCAATCCGCCCACCTTGGCCTCCCAAAGCACTGGGATTACAGGCCTGAGCCACCACGTCCGGCCAACAACCAGGTAAAAATTTAATTGGACAAAAAGCATGCGATCTAGATGCAGAAAGGCCTGCCTGTTCAGATTCTTCTTGGCCTCTCTGTGCAGCATTCCTTCCTCCTGGGTATGAGGGCCGGGACCCACTCTAGAATGAGGGTTTCATGACCCATAGTCAGATCAGAGTCTTGCCTTGGGCAGGTGAAAAGAGGGCAGGAGAAGGTCAGAGAGAGAGAGAGATTCTGTTTACAGTAACAAGGGCTATGGAGTTATGAGCCAGGGACCAGGGATGAAAACATACATAAGCAAACAGGAGCTCGTTAACTTCCCACCATCAAATCTACTTGCCTCACTCTGGTCTCATGGTCTCTGTTCTCCCTTCATGTATGATGGGAGAAGTGTTTCTGCTCCCATCAGACGCCAAACCATTTGTCTCATGAATCCCAGCCCCTGACCTTCTCAAGGCCTTCATTCTGGAAGTCACACCTCTGTTCCGAGTTTCCATGTGTCCCCCACACTAGATCATTCCCATCACTGTGCACTCCTGCATGCCCCACTGTCTCCTGCCCTTATAAATAAAAGACCCCGCTCAGCCCTGCATGCCCGTCCAGGACCACTCTGTGCAGCTGCTCCTGTGCACAGCACTCCCAACAGTCTGTGCCCACTCCTCCCACTCACTTCCCGACCACCCCCGTCTGGCTTCTTATCCGGGTCACCAGGGACCACCTCACTGTTGCCAAACCCTCCACTCACGTCGGTATGCTTCTCCCGTGTGACTCGCTGGGCCCCAGGACTCACCTGGCCTCTGTACTGTCTGTGGTGATGCCACGTCCCCTGGCTTGCCTCCCCCCGGCCACTCCTCCTCCGTGTCCACTGCAGGGCTCCCTGCCTCTGCCTGACTCTAACATGGCATACCCCAGAATGCCATCCTCTGCCCTCCTCAATATCTGTGTCCCCTCCTAAATGGCCTCTTCCTTTCCTCTGAAACACTGATAACTCCCAGATGATATCTCCAGCCCTGACCCTTCACCTGGCCGAGAGGCTGATGGTATCCAACTGCTGATGCCATCCCTCTGCTGAGTTGCCTAATCAGCATCAGCTCCAAGGAGAACCCCACCTCACCCCTCAACTCACCCCACCCCTACTAACCCCGGTTCCTGCTCAGTCTCATCCAACAGCCCCATCCTCCTCCCACTCCCTCCAGACCCTTGATCCACCTCTTCCTTTCAGCCGGGTGGCAGCAGCAGCAGCCTGGGATGCCAGGTCCAAAGGTGCCAGCTCTGTTGCATCTGCTCTGCTACCACCCCTGAGTGTAAGCCCCTTCTTCCCCCTGTGCCGCCGCCCCAGCCTCCTGAATAGCCTCCCACTCCCACTCTTGACCCTCTGCAGCCCAACCCCCCACCAAGCAGCCATAGCGATCTTGTTAAAATGTAAATCAGACCATGGCATCCCTCTGCTCAAATTCCTTTAATGGCTTTTCATTGCACTTAGAACCAAACCCCTTGCAAGTGACAGAAAACACAACTCAAACTGGCTTAAATGATAAAGAATAATTTATTGATAGCAAAACGGCCGAGGCTGCCGTCTGCCTCGCAGTTCACATCTCAATATATCCAGCGCAGCCTTTTCCTAAGGGCTGCAAAGGGGCTGCATAGGCTGGCAGCAGCCTGGCTGTTTGGTGGGTTCCTCGGTCCCTAGGGGCTCTGTCCTCCTAGAGGGTTCCCTTGGGTCCCTTCACTGCAGTGGCTACCTGCCTCTCCTGCTCCTTCTCTGCACCTCAGATCTCCCAGCGGCCCACCACCCACCCTCAGCCTCTGTTTGTCTTGTCCCAGGCCCTGCTGTGAACTGAGCAGCGTTTCACTGTGGTACATCCCCTAGCCAGGCTCCAGGAGGGTGTGCCTGCTGTGCCCCTCCCCATCCTGTCTCTGCCCTCACCTCTTAAGGCAAGGGGCCTGCACAGAGGCGCCAGTGCCACCCCCAACCCCCCATGAAGGGCTCACTCATTGTTAGTGTGTGTGTCTGTCCACATCGACCACCTAACAGTACCACATGGGGACATGTTCCTTCTATTAAAGAACAGCCAGGGCCAGTCGCAGTGGCTCACGCCTGTAATCCCAGCCCTTTGGGAGGCCAAGGTGGGTGTATCATGAGGTCAAGAGTTTGAAACCAGCCTGGCCAACAAGGTAAAATCCCATCTCCACTAAAAAAAAAAAAATACAAAAACTAGCCAGGTATGGTAGCACATGCCTGTAATCCCAGCTGCTCAGGAGACTAAGGCAGGAGAATTGCTTGAACCTGGGAGGTGGATGTTGCAGTGAGCCAAGATCGTGCCACTGTACTCTAGACTGGGTGACAGAGCAAGACTCTGTCTCAGAAAAAAAAAAAAGAAATGAACAGCCAGGAAACAGGAATCCTTCTGAGCCCCCTTGATCCCACAGCTGCCTGGGATGACAAAGCCAGGAAGAGAGGAGACCTGGTCATGCATGAGGCACTGTGTCCTGGGCCTGCCTGGAGCTAGACCAAGCCTGCCCGAGGCCAAGCCAGCCCCACATATCAGACAGGCACTGTATGGTCTGACTCTCACGGGGAACATGTGCCCCTGAGCAGAAGTGCTCTCCTGTGCAAAACATCCCTCTCTCTCCTGCAGATTCAGTCCCCTCTGCTGAGCAAGTGTGATGGATTACTTCACCTCTCTGGACTTCAGGGTTTTCTGTGTAAAACGAAGAGGTCTCGGAGCTGGGGTAGGTGGACGCATGGACAGATGTGCCTCTGCTCTGGGGTTTTTGCTCTGGAGCTCCCATACAGGTAGCAGAAAGCTTCCCTCTCCAAAATCCTCCCTGCTGCCATCAGAGGTCTCTTCCCAAAATGTCAAAAGGATCATGCCATGTCATTCATGCTCTTAAAACCCAGTGCTTAGAAGAGAAAGTCTGAATCCCTCAGCAAGGCTGTGGGGACAAGGTGCCTCTGTAGCCTCATCTCCTCCCACTCCTGCAAGTTGATGGCCGGCTGGCTGAGCAAGGCGCCCTGCCCTTCTCTGAACACACCCCCTGTCCCCAGGCCACTACGCCTTTTCTGGGGCGGGCCCTCTGCTTGCAATCCCTTGCCTCTTTGCCCCATGTCTCCATTTGCACAATCTACTTCATAAGTGAGCCTCTCCCCACATGGCCCCCCGGATCCTTGCCTACCCCACCCCCAGATCAGAATTCAAGACCCCTCACTAAGCATCCATGGTACTGGGTCCTCTCCTCTACTCCTGCTGTAGCCAGTACTTATTGCGTGGTATACATGGTGTCTATTTTCACACTTTGAGAGCCCCCGGGTGCAGGCAGTGCAGAGGAGACAGTGTGGGCCTCAGAGTCCAGCAGGCCTGCAATCACTTCGGGCTGAGTCACCTACCAGCGCCAGTAACAGGTGATGGCTGTCACACACAGGCTTTAGGCAGGGTGCCCATGCCTGCATTCTCCCAGCGTCATTCACCCTGTGGACGGCAGTTCCCATGTGTGCCCTCCCACAGCCACGCTGTGAGTCACCAGGCTGGGCAGCCCCGCCCACCATAGCAGGTACCCAGCAGCCCTGGGCTGCAGACTCCCCTCGAACCCAGCATGTTTATCCCACTAATGAGTTCTTGAAGCTCTAACAAGGCTCTTTCCACCGAGCAGGTTCAGTAACAGATTCTTATAAAAAATACATTCAGCACGTTAAACCCAGATTTCAGCATATTAGTAGACCCATGGGGAGGGGCCTGAATTTACCAAACACGAGGCAGTTGCTGTCTTTTAATTAAAAAATAATGATGACAAGCTCATGTAATGTCTGGTCCCTCACTAAGAAAGATTTTCTGATTTCCCATGTCAGACGTTTCCATGGGAAAACCATGTGTTTACGTCAGGACAAAAAAAAAAATCCCTGAATGTCTGGAAACAAGAAGTCTTCCCTGCTTAGCTCCTCTGATGCCAACGCCTCAAAGACCTTCTCCCTCCCCTGATCTGACTGCTGCCTTGAAGGGGTCGGGGAGACTCTTCCCGTGTAGGCATGTGATTCCCCGCCGACCAGAGTCTAAAGGAGCCCCACTCCACCTCACACGCTTGTCACTCATCCCTCTGTCCCTCCACCCACACAGCCACTTGGCCACCTGCTGAGGTCACTGTGTGCTAGGAGCGAGACATCCACAGACACCCAAGACGAGGTCTCTGGCCTTTGGGAGCTCAGAGTCTAAGATGCTAAAAGCCACGATAGAGGAGCGCCCAGGGTACCCTGGAGGCAGAGAGGAGAGTGACTGTGCCCAGGGCAGGCTCCCAGGAGAGGGGCGGTGGAAGGGGTGACCACTGAGCTGGCTCCTGAGGATGAATGGAGGGAAGAGAGGGAAGGGGACTTCAAATAGAAGGGATTACCCATGCAAAGGGACTGAGGCTCGCAAGACAGGAGGGTGTGGAGGAGGCACTGCAGAGCCCAAGGGGCAGGGTGCCAGGGAGGGGCAGGGTGCCAGGGAGGCACACGGAGCTCTGCATGCACGAGGCTTAAGCTGGACAGTCAGGCAATGCCAACCACCCCCCCACCTTGCTGTTCTTAAGCTGCGCTCAGCCCCAGAACCTGGTGGGATTAGAGAGGAACCAAAGCCGTATTTGGTTTCTCTAGCAAGATTATGAATCATCTTCTTGCATTTCCATTTCATGCCCAGTTCGTGGAGGCCTGAAGCTCCCCACAAATGCCATCCTTACTCCCAGTAGTCACACAGTGGGAGGGGACTTCAGGAGGTGGGCGGGGCGTCTGTGACTCAGGAGGAAAGGGGAGTGACCTAGTAAAGAATTCAAGGCTTATGAGGGAGCTGAGCCAGAAGCCTGCCCCAGGCCCTCTCCACACACTGCACATTCCCTAGACTCCATCCTTCACCTTGGACACACTCTGTGGGACAGGACTCCCATGGGGACATGCTGTGCCCAGCCCCTCACAGTGCAGGACTCCCATCCAGACTGCGTCGCCCTTCCTCTAGGTGGATCTCTAGGAAGAAGCAATCAGGCTGCTGCAGGAGCAGGCACAGAAACCATGCCTCCCTAGCCCAGCTGGTACAGTCTCCACCACCTAGAAAGGCACAGGTAGGCACCATCCCTTGAGAAGTCCTTTGCCATTCCAGAGAGAATCCTTCCAAACTGAAAAATGTCCCTAACCACTTTTCCGGAGCAGATCTCGTTTTGGCCCATCTACCTCAAAGTGCAGTCCTGAAAACTAACCCGGGACCGTAAGGGAGACTGCAGGAGCAAACCCACAGCAACTGGGGGCCAACCATTTCAGCAGGAACAGCAGAGCAAATGCGGCAAGCGCTGCTTTGCAAGGAGGGTCCTTGCTGCTAAAATCTCCTGTCTCCTCTGCACAGAGGTTCCCCCATGGAGGATGCAGCCCTACAGAGAATGGCTGTGTCTCAGGGCCAACACCTGACCCACTCACAAAGACCACGGACTCTTTGTTCATGGGCCACAGAGACACCAAAGGGAGAAACCAAGGGTACCCAGCCACACTAAAGCGTACTGACCCACAAAGCAGAAGCTAGGAGAGGTGTGAAGCAATCCAGCCAGAGTGGGAAGGGTGGGGCCTGGGTGCGGCCCTTGGCTGTCTCTGCACCATGCAGGAAAGCGCTTGGTGCACAGCACACGCCTCTGCAGTTCTCAACAACTCTTTCTGTCTTCATAAAGCCTGAGTTAAAGAACCTCTAGGTGCTGTTATCCGAAAATCCCTTAAACTGGTGCTCCCTACCTGACAATTACAATCAAGATTTCTGGATTCCATGGCAGGCGAAACTCAATCAACAATTCTCCTCCCTTTCATTCAAAATCCATTGCCACTGCTATTTCACACAAGAAAGAGGGAGTTAAGAGCCAGGGCCCTGGAGTCTAATGGTGTATATTAAAATCCCATCATTTCCTGGCTGTGTGACCTTTGCCAAGTTACTTAACCTCCCTGCGTCTGTTTCCCTCATACATGAAAGAATGGTTAATAATAATAGCATGTCAAAACACTTAGACTAGTGCTTACTATAACATGGCAATTACTCATTCTGTGTCAGTTACTATTGTTATTGATAGTGGGCTACATGGTAGGATTGTTGGCAATTTCCACCCTCTTACACTTGCTTCGCCGTATTTTTTAAACTCTCTTCAATGAGCACACATCATCATTTTATAACAAGAAAAAAATGTATCTTAGGAAAATAGCCTTCAATTAAATTCACTTAATGTGGTTTCAGCCAAATGAACACTCTTAACGACTAGAGATAAGATGGTTTTGAGGGAAAGAGCTCCATTTCTGGTTGGTCTACATAAGGACTTGTAGGAAGAGACCCACAAAAGTGCTCAAAGCTGCAGCTGAACCATGGTAACCCTGCAGAGAGCCACAGGAAACCGACCCCACACACCAGGCCTGGAGGTCCCCTGGTTTGCTTACCCCTCTCAGACTCAGTGACAACCCCCCCAACACAGCCACAGGAGACAGCAACACCCAAGCTGCCTGAGGGGACCAGTGCAGCAGAGAGGGCTGACCCTGCCTCTGGCCAGCTGCAAGGCTTTCAGCCAGCTGTGCAAGCTCCCTGCCTCAGTTTCCCCATTCACAAATTAGGAACCCTGTAGCACAGGGTTGTTGTGACAATGCACCACACCAAGCACACGCTGGGAGCCTAGGCTGTGCTCAACACACCTCAGTTTCCCCTTCCCCTAGGTCTTCCATTTCCTCTTTACAGACCTTTTGCGAAAAGGGACCGTAAGAAGGTCTTCTCTTCTCCACATCCTCACCAATTCTTGTTATCCTTTGTCTTTTTATTATGGCCATCTTAACTGTTGTAAAATGTCATCTCATTGTGGTTTTCATGTGTTTCCCTGGTGATTAGCAATGTTGAGCATCTTTTCATACATCTGTTGGCTATTGATGTATCTTTGGAGAAATGTCTATTCAGATCCTCTGCTCATTTTTTAATTGGGTTATTTTGCTGTGAAGGAGTTCCTTACATATTTTGGGTATTAATCCCGTATCAAATACATGGCTTGCAAATATTTTCTCTCATGTCATAGGTTGCCTTTTCATTTTGTTGATTGTTTCCTTGGCTGTGCAAAGCTTTCTAGTTTGATGTAGTTCCACCTGTTTATTTTTGCTTTTGGTGCATATGCTTTTAGTGTCATATCCAAAAAATCACTGGCAAGACCAATGTGAAGGAACATTTTTCCTATGTTTTCTTTTAGCAGTTTTATGATTCCAGGTCTTATGTTTAAGTCATTAATCCAATTTCAGTTAATTTTTATATATGGCATAAGACATGGGTCCAATTTCATTCTTTTGCATGTGAATATTCAGTTTTCCCAACATCATTTATTGAAGAGATTGTCCTTCCTCATTGTATATTCTTAGTGTCTCTGTTGAATATTAATTGACCATATATATGTGGGTTTATTTCTGGGCTTTTTATTCTGCTCCATTGGTCTATGTGTCAGTTTTTATGCAAGTACCATATTGTTTTAACTACTATAGCTTTGTAATGTAGTTTGAAATCAGGAAGTACAATGCCTTCAGCTTTGTTTAAGACTGCTTTGGCTATTTGAGGTATTTTATGGTTCCGTATGCATTTTAGGATTTTATTTTCTCTTTCTGTAAAACAAAAATGCCTTTGGAATTTTGGTAGGGAATACATTAAATCTGTAAATCACTTTGAGTAGTATGGACATTTTGACAATATTAATTCTTCTAATCCATGGGATATCTTCCAAAACATGGGATACCTTTCCATTTATTTTCTCAATTAAGAGTATTTTTTCTCCAGAGGCTGAGGCAGGAGAATTGCTTGAACCCAGGAGGTAGAGGTTGCAGTGACCCAAGATTGCACCACTGTACTCCAGCCTGGTAACAGAGTGAGACTCCATCTCAAAAAAAAAAAAGAAAGAGAGAGAGAGTATTTTTTGGTTGGGCGTGGTGGCTCACACCTGTAATCCCAACACTTTGGGAGATCAAGGCAGGTGGATTGCTTGAGCCCAGGAGTTCGAGACCAGCCTAGGCAACATGGCAAAACTCCATCTCCACAAAAAATAGAAAAATTAGACGGGTATGATGACACACACCTGTAGTCCCAGCTATCTGAAAGGCTGAGGTGAGAGATTGCTTGAGCCCAGGAGGTCGAGGCTGCAGTGAGCCATGGTCACACCACTGCACTCCAGCCTGGACAACACAGCAAGACCCTATCTCAGAAAAAAAAAAAAGAGTATTTTTCCTGATACCTACCTGTTATGGCCCTTTTGGTTGCAGCAGCTTATCCAGGTCAATTGACAAATGTTATTGAAGACGTACTCAAAAGGCTTACTCAGAAATAGATACGACAGCTCCTGCCCTTAAGAAGTACCTAATCTTCTGGGCGAAAAGGACACAGGAATAGTTTCAACACACTGTGATAAGTGCGTCAATATAACTCTTCAAAGTCTGATGCTGGCTCAAAGGAGGGGGCAATCAGCTCTGCTCTGAGGGGACGGATCGACAAAGACTTGAGCTGGGTCTTAGAGCATGAGCAGGAGTTCAGCAGGTGGGCACAAAGGCAAAGACAGAGCCGCCCTGGCAAGGGCCCAGATGTGTGAACTAGCACAGCACATTCTGGTAGCTGCCCCTCAGTCCAGAGCCAGGGCCCAGGCTGCAGAGGTGGTAAAAATATGCTGGAGACAGGGGCTGGGGGAGGTTGGGGAGGGCCATGTGTAGCAGACAAACAGCTGTTCTTTGTTTTGTTTTTAAGAGACAGGGTCTCACTCTGTCACCCAGGCTGGAATGCAATGATATGTGATCATAGCTCTCTGTAACCTTCAACTCCCAGGCTCAAGAGACCCTCCCACCTCAGCTTCCCCAAGTGCTGGGATTACAGGCATGAGCCACTGTGCCTGGCTGTTCTTGATATTTTTTGAGGCCAAAGTCCTCTTTGAAAATCTGACAAAAGCTATTGACCTTATACCCAAAAATGCCTATACTGTATTCACAACTTTGCATATAACTCAGGAGGCTTCCCACCCCTCAACTCTACCAATGACCTACTGGGTGTTAGTGAGTCCCAGTTTTTTTGTTATTTGTTTTGGGGCTTTTTGAGACTGAGTCTTGCTCTGTCGCCCAGGCTGGGGCACAGTGGCATGATCTCGGCTCACTGCAACCTCCGCCTCCTGGGTTCAAGCGATTCTCCTATCTCAGCTTCCTGTGTAGCTGGGATTACAGGCACACACCATCACACCCAGCTAATTTTGTATTTTTAGTAGAGACAGGGTTTCGCCATGTTAGCCAGGCTGGTCCCAAACTCCTGACCTCAAGTGGTCCGCCCACCTATGCCTCCCAAAGGGCTGGGATTAAGGCATGAGCCGCCATGCCCGGCCAAGCCCCAGGTTTTTTTGTTTTGTTTTGTGACGGAGTCTTGCTCTGTTGCCAGGCTGGAGTACAGTGGCACGATCTCGGCTTACTGCAGCCTCCACCTCCAGGGTTCAAGCGATTCTCCTGCCTCAGCCTCCCAAGTAGCTGGGACTATAGGTGCACGCCACCATGCCCAGCTAATTTTTGTATTTTTAGTAGAGACGGGGTTTCACTATGTTGGCCAGGATGGTCTTGATTTCTTGACCTTGTGATCTTCCTGCTTTGGCCTCCCAAAGTGCTGGGATTACAGGCATGAGCCTCCACACCCAGCCAAACCCCGGGTTTTAAACCGTGAGGAAGAAGCCCTGGCAATATGCCCTGTCCCTTTGCCAGACCTGTCAGATGGCTCAGACCTTGCACTCCGTGGTTTGAACGATTAATCCCTAAAAGCATCCCAGTGCAGTTTTCCACACCCAAGCTGCCCTGCTCTTACTCAGCCGCTTGCCCTGGACTGTGAGGCCTTTCGGTGATGCCTCCCCAGAGGCCTGGAAGAGGCTCCTGAAACCTGGCGGTCACCCTGTGAGCACCTTTCTCATCATTTATATAGATGCTCAATAAACCTGGGCCAGCCCCAGCCCAGGAAACACTTGCTTCTTGGTCCTATCAGTCTCACCATTCGCTGCCTGTCACCAAATGGCTTTTCCACGTGTGACAAAGTCTTGGCCCCAGCCCCGTGGTAACTCAATTATTTTAACATTGACTTTGGTGGGTAACCTTGAAAAGGCCTTTGAAAGCCAAGCAGATTATAGTTGCTGGTCCTCTTTATCTGGCTGCCTATTTAGCTCTCCAGAAGCTCCATTAAACCATTCTGGCACACATTTTCTTTGCAGAAACCCACCATCCAGACCCAATGGAGGCGTTTTGCTTATGTGTTTGGTGACCCTATTCAGCTGGGAGACGCTGACATGGCTTTAAATATTTAACCAGTTTAAAGACACTGGTAATGGCAATAACTGTGCTGATGGCAGCTCAAATTAAACTCCAGATCAAGTAAGATTTGTTGAAACTAAAATACTAATTAACTCCCTGGCCAGCTTCCTTCACAGCAGATGGCCACAAGGGGCAGCTGTGTGTCCTGGGAAGAGCACTGAACTTAGAGTCCATCTGCAAAGGGGGAAATAGTGCTTGTTTTCATCATGTTGTGAAAAGCAAATAAGATCATCTTCGCAAAAGTGGTTCCTTTTGTGACCTATTATGAAGTGGTTACAAACGTAAGGGATCACTATCATTGATAGTTAAAGATGCTCCCAACTCACCCTCAGGGGTCTGCCCTGGGATTCGCCAGACCTATTCTTCAGAAGCTCTGAGGACAGAGGGAACACGAGTTGGGCAACAGGCCCAGGACTGTTCCATGGCCCCCACAAAACCACCCTGCATCACCAAAGGGGCTGTCCTCTCCTCCCACAGGGTGCAAGCTGGTCCCTTTGAGGGGTACCTTCCTCTAGTTGAGTATTCCAAAATACTCAGGTGCTGCCTCCAAAACCTTAGAGAGTTCACCCCAACTGCAGTCTCAGCTGAGTGCCTCTCACTTGATTTGGAAGTGGCCCTGGCCTTGGGTACACCCAAAAACCTTTGGGGACAGGTGGTCAGCACTATTTTTCTTCTCTCACACAGAATTTCCCAACCTGGAGAGTAAAGAGAGGAGAAACGTCTAACCTGGTTCCTGGCCCAGCAAGGACACTAGGCCTTCTCTCTGGTACCTTCCTGGGGAAGATGCCAATCACCCCTGAGATACAGTCAGAGCCTCAGCCCCCAGCCTGGCATCAGCAGAATCACCCTATAGACTTCCTTGTCAATGTGTTGCATTGTCTTGCCAATGCACAAACCCAACCCTTTCCTTCTCCTGACCTCCTCCTCCTCTGAGGACAGATAGGTATTTACCCAGGAGGGCTGCCAGTTTCAAGATCTCAGACCAGCAGCAACCCTGAGAACCTGCCCTGTCTCTGCACTTCAGGCAGAGAAGGGACCTGAAGCAGTCTGCCTAGCCAGCTCCAAGCGGCCAGGAAGCCAATGATAATGGCTAATGCAATACATGCAATTTCATTACTGATGTGAAAAGTGATTCTAACTCATGGAGAAAGAAACAGGAAATCTGCTTGGAACGTTAAGTCTCATGATTTGGAATGGTTGGATGTGCCTGTGCTGGGAGAGTGGGCCTTTTACAACATACACCTCCTGGGGAGAGCATCAGATACTTTGGTGGAGCAGGGGTTGGGGATCCCCTGGATATTCTTGCGTTCCCTGCAGTTCCCCACCTGTAGCCAACCACTGTTTTCCCCTCTTTCTTCCCCAGGAGATGCCGTCTCCAGAAAGAGGTCCTCCCACTGCCCTGACACCCAAGTGATGCACCGCCCTGTCTTGGAAAGCAGCCCCATCCTGGGGAGAGGCACACAGCGGGAGGGATGGGATGTGTGCTGCTCCAGAGGCCGTGCGCAGATCAGGCTGGAAAGCAAGCATCTTCGTATTTCTAAAGAAAGACTTCTGTCCTCAATAGAAAGCACAATATAAGAAAGTCTGTGGCTGTGACACACTTTTTTTTTTATTAAGGCTAAATAATGAAGACAAGGTTTTTATTTAAACCTCGGCCACGGCCATACATCATGAACTTGCCACGCGGTTTTTCTTGTCGTAGGATATAGACACTTCCCTGTCCCCAACCCCAGGTCATCCCCTCCACAAGGAAAACCCATTCAAGGTCTGTTTGTTGGTTTGCTTTTTTTTAAGAACCAGCGAGTATGTGTTCCAACCTGTACACAGAAAAACATGTATTTATTCTACAACAGATCCCCTCATTCACTGCTGAGCATCTACTTTGAGGGTGGCACGGGGCCAAGACTGAGGCTGTAGGTAAAGGAAGCTGCACAGCACCGCAGGGAGGAAGGCTCGCACCCAACCACAGTGCACCGTGATCGCCCGCTATACGGGCGGGTGCAGAGCATCTGCAGGCCTAAGAAGAGGGAATGATTAATTCTGCCTGAGGGTTTCGGGGGAGCCTCCAGGAGGCATGTGTGTTTGCTTCCTTCACTGTGGGCTTCCAGGTAGGACTCCCCCAGGCAGTACAGAAGCTGCCTGCTGAGATCCCAGAGATCTCATTTGCACGCACCCATCTATCTGGCTTCTGTTCATGCCCAATAAAGAAATGGAGACATCCCTATTAAGGATGGTAGTTTTTATTTTGAAGCTTTCTAGGAGGCTGAGGCCCTCTGCAGAGTTTAAACATCTCCGTCTCTGAGTTTCCGCCTCTGACCACAACCTCAAGCCCCTCATGCTTCCCAATCTCTCATTCCTAAACAACCTGTGAGCCAGGTCAGGAGAGGACGATGCAACACTGGAAAAGACAAGGAGGTGTTCTGTGTATTGCGGGCTAACCTGTTGGGAGACTAGCTGGAGGCAAAGAGGAAGGGACAGCAATATAAATAAGCTAGGCTCTCCCGTGGCCCTCTGAGTCTTTGAATCAGTTATCCTGAGCCCTCTGTCTTTTGGGGACACCTCCCAGGAAATAGGTCGCAGCTCCCTCGCCCTCTTGCCAGCTATCTTTTGAAAGAACTGTGAATTTTATCAATGCATCTCAGACAGAGGCCCTACACGCTGCGCACAGCGCACCCCGAGCAGGCGCTCACAGGGTGGAGCGTGGGGAACGTGCCCTAGGCCTCAACCCCTGGAGACCTCCTTAGCAGGGGTCTGGGCCAGGCGGAGGTGGTGGTCAGCCTGCCTCCAAGTCCTCTGCCAGTCAGGCCTCCCATGCTCTGTTTATGTAATTGACTTTTTAGAACTCTTGATGCAGGACTCTTCCTTTGCTGGTGGTTAATTACATCTTGTTGGTGTGGGCCTATGGTTCTGCCTATTGATCACTCCCTGCTCACCCAGTGGGTAGCTTCTTTCCCCTCTGAGCCTCATATCAATTGAATAATCCGCCTTCTCTCTCCTTGCCTGAGCCATCAATACATACGCCAACCAGAACAGGCCCAAGGGTGACACCAGAGACCCAAGGGAAGGGCTTAGTTAATATCTGTCACGTGATTAAGCAAGTACCTGAATAAAGCAACAGATGAATGTGACCCCTCTCCAGGCCCACCCTGATCTGTAATCAATGCTCCAGGTCCAATTTTCAACCAGCTCTGCATCCACCTGTCTGCAGCCCAGGGCGATGTACAGCTTTTCGCCTTTTCTGAACAGACACCATCAGGCAATGGCTGACGGCTTGCTGAAATTAAGACACCCCTCAACTAAGACACTTAGACACGGAAAGCTTTTGGAAAACAGAAAAGGAGGTGGTCTGGGCCCAGCTCGTCCTTCAGGAACTGCTGCCGGCCCCGCAAGCTCCTTGTTTCCTCAGAGCTGCAGGACCATCTGCTGCATACGCTCCTTCCACTTGTTGCAGGAAAATCACTGAGCGCTTATTGCTGTAGAATATTCTTTAATCTACCTTTCCCTTCTTTGTGAAAATATCTGCCTGACTTGATTTTTGGCACCTCTCACCTTCTTTGTGCCAGACACAATGCTTCAAGCAGGGCTTTTACCAACTTCCACTGCTCCCCTAAGTGTGACATGAGAGTTCACCTGTGGCTATCCTGTCCTCCTTTTCGACCCCTTGCTTGGGCCCAGCATGGGATCCGTGCAGTGAGATAGCCAGGAGGAGCCAGTCAAGCCTGTTGGGACTGTATTCGTACATATGCATACCTACCCTGGAAAAAGCACAGTGATGCCTGTGGACTGAAGGCAGGCACAGTGTCACTGCTGTTATTTAAGGACTGCACGCTATGTGGGAGCAAGGTAGGAATATGTGCAGCCATGCAAATGTGCACGGATATACACATAAAAAATGCAATGCGGGGCTGGGCACAGTGGCTCACGCCTGTAATGCCAGCACTTTGAGAGGCCAAGACGGGCGGATCACGAGGTCAGGAGATCAAAACCAGCCTGGATAATACGATGAAACCTCATCTCTACTAAAAATACAAAAATGAGTTGGGTGTGGTGGCATGCACCTGTAATCCCAGCTACTCAGGAGGCTGAGGCAGGAGAATCGCTTGAACCCAGGAGGCGGACGTGGCAGTGAGCCAAAACCGTGCCACTGCACTCCAGCCTGGGTGACAGAGTGAGACTCCATCTCAAAAAAAAAAAAAAAATGCAGCGTGCACTGAGTTGCTGCTATACTAATGCCCATGCTCAAGTAGTAAGTGTTTCATGCATTTTAACTCATTTAATCCTCACTACAGTACTTTGAGGTGGGGGATGTAGAACTGGGACCCAGAGCTCTCCTGCTCCTTTGTCCTTTGGTGACCCTGCCCTACACACCCCGCCTAGCCAGCTCCTTCTCTCCCACATGCCCACTTTTAGGCTGTTCCAGCAGTGTGGCGCCTGGACAGTGTCACCACCCTGCCCTGAGCGCTTCTCCAGGATCCTGGGTGGGGGTCCTGGCCTGCTCCCTACCCCCTCCTTTTTCAGGCTTTTCCAAACTCCTTCTCCATCCCTCCCTCCCTCTCACCTCCCCCTTCACACTCCTCTCTTCCTTCCTTGAGACCACCAAGGCCATGGTGTGGCCATGCCCCCAAGCCCTCCCCAACCCTCCCTGCAAAGACCTGCAGGCAACCCACCCTTCCCTCTGGTCCCAGGAGGTTCTTCTCTGGATCCCCCACCTCTTCAGGGCCCCCATCTGCCCACCCACCAGGCTCTCTCCCGGGTGTGCTGGAGCCGGCTCAGACAGGCTCACAGGAGTGGGCTGTGGGCACCTCTTCCCAGCTCCACATTTAGTGACGTCACGTCGGTAGCTTAAAATTGACCATGGTATCTACACCGTGGAAATCAGCAAACCCTGCAAGTCAGGGCTTCCCCCAGGAGAGCCCGCTGTTGAATACCAGCCAGCTTACTCCAGGGAGTAAACTCTCCTAGAGCAACCATCGGGTTTGCCTGGGATCCTCTTGGGTTTAGCACTGAAGTCCCGTGTCTCAGGAAGTCCCTCAGAGCTGGGCAAACCAGGACGGGCTGATCACCCTAACCTCCTCATCCCCGCTGGGTGCCGCAGGTTGGGAAGCAAATCTCTGTCTCTGCTCCCAAGGATTTTCCTGGTCTCTCTCCAGCTGAGCTGCGAAGGCCATCTGTCCCCGTGTCCCCTCTGGGCCTGTCCAATGCTCTTCTACTCCTTCCCACACCCAGGAAGCGTACCAATGACCTTGCAGTTGCCAAATCCACCAGACACTATTTGGCTCTTACTGTACTTACTGCAGCGCCCTCCACCTGGACTCTCTCCCATTCTACCTGGGTTTCTGGGCAACCTCTCTCCTGGGTGTGCTACCCGTGGCTGCTCCTCCTGGTCTCTTCTGTGGACTCCGGCCCCAGCGTGCGTGGTTCTCAGAGCTCCATGTCGGCTCCTCTCTTGTCACATTAAACATTCTTTCAAGGGGAGCTCATCCAAGCCCCTGTACCCACTACCTGTCCTAATTTCAAAATCCCCAGCCCCAGCCCTTGTCTCTGTCCTGGGCTCTGGGTGTGTACATTCAATTCCACATGGATGTCCCTCAGTCACTTCAAAGCCAACCAGTCTAAAACAGAACTGAATCTGTCACCTTCTTCTGTAATCTGGTCCTCCCATCTCCAGTGTCTTGGTAACTGACTCCAAACTGCCCCAGTGAAGAATCTGAGCTTCATGTAAACACCTGCCTTCCACCCACCACCCATCACCAGCTCCTAGGTGTCCTGCAATTCCACCTCCTTCGTGCCTCTGGGCTCACACTCCCCTCTGCACCCCGGTGTCTGGGCCTTCGGCGGGATCACTGCCAGGCTCAGCGGGTGCCTCCGTGCCTCCGGCCTGTGTCATCAGGGCCGCCATCCTCCATGTTACAGTCAGAGTGATTAGTTTAATTTTTGAAAATAAACCCGGTCAAGCTATTTTTTTTGTTTAAAATTTTTCAGTGGCTCTCAGTTGCTTTCTGGGCAAAGTTAAAACATTTTTGTTTTTGTTTTTGTTTTTTTGAGACAGAGTCTTGCTCTGTCACCCAGCCTGGAGTGCAGTGGTGCCAGCTTGGCTCCCTGCAAGGTCTGCCTCCCGGATTCAAGCAATCCTCTGCCTCAGCCTCCCGAGTAGCTGGGATTACAGGCACGCACCACCAAATCTGGCTAAGTTTTGTATTTTTCGTAGCGTCGGTGTTTCACCATGTTGGCCAGGCTGGTCTCAAACTCCCAGCCTTAAGTGATCCCACCTTGGCCTCCCAAAGTTCTGGGATTACAGGTGTGAGCCATCACACTCAGCCAAATTGAAACTTTTTAATATACACATAAGACCCTCTGTAATCCAGCTCTGCAGGGATGCACCAGTGACCCAACCCTTGGTGTAACCTCCGCGAGCCACACAGCAGCTGTGAGGCAGCAGGGGCACCAAGGGGGCCAGCACCCCTGAATCAGACTGTCTGGGCCCATATCTCTAGGCTCAGCTATTGAAAGGGGTGTTAGCAATACCTGCATGCAGGGTTGTTATAAGGAATAAGCTAGGTAATGCAAGGAAAGCCCTCAGAACTCTGCCCAATGCTTAGTGAGTGTGCAGCAGATTATCATTTTTGTAGGTATTGTTAACTCTCACCTTATTCTCTGCCACCTCTCACTCCAGAAGTCCCCTCTTACCCACCTGTGATGTGCTTTTCCTTCTGCTAGCTAAGAGGCTCTTGCCTTTTCCTTTGCCAGGCTAATTTCTCCCTGTTTCTTGAAATGCAGTTCCAATTGCAGCGCAGGTTACTCCTCCTCCAGGAAGCCTTCTGTGCTGCCAAGTCTGATTTTACCATTTTCTTCCATGTCTCTGGGGCCCCTATATTGGCCTCTACCTTGGCACATCATGCTGCATTGCATCATCTGTTTACTTCTCTGTCCCCACGATGAAGTGCTGAACTCAGGAATGTGTCCCCTTAGTGCTGAACACAGGGCCTGGCGTAGAGTTGGTGCCCCCCAAAATACCCCCTGAATAGATGGATCAATGAATGAATGAATGAAGCAAGCAGCCCCACCAGGCTCATCCCCTAAGTCTCCAGGCATGCCTTCTCATACTCCCTTCCAAGGAAAAGCCCAAAGCATCTAAATCCCCAAAAGAAAGGGGACAAAGACAAGCGACTCTGTTTTTGTCCTGAGTCTCCAGATACTTCAGAAAACTCTGCTTGAGGGATGAGTCACAGAAACCCACTTGGGAGGGACCAGTGGCTGCAGGAAGGCCAAGGCCAGCCACAGAAAGCACAAGATGCTAATTATGAAGCCAGGGAAATGAAACCAAGGTGTGGGGGTCGGGAGAAAGAATCCACACTAGAGCAAGAAAAACAAAGCAAAGCGAGCAAACTATTTAAGCAGTCAGCCAAGGCTCAGAGTGGGAAGGACAGATTAAATCAAACCTCTGACAGGCGATCAATGGACATTCAATTAACATTTACAATATTACTAATTTACACAAAATGTCTAAACAATACCCTCTCCCCCTCCGAGAGGACCTTGGTTCAATGCTTCCCAGCTGTTGGGACATTGCCTGACAACACCACAGGGCCACCTGACTCCTGGGCACACCTAGGGCAGACCCCCAGGCACAGGGACAGTGGGATCAAAGGAAGCTGGGGGCGGGGTAGGGCCTGGGGGGCTGCAGAGAGCTTAGCATGCAGCTGGGGGATGGGCGTTCAGAGCAGCAAAACTAGACCACTTTGGGGTCTAGGGAGGAGCAACCAAGGACTCAGAGGCACAAAGCAGGACCACACAATCACCCCTGTGCCAGCAGCCCCAGGCCCAAGTCGCTCCACCGGTGGCTGTCTTGCTGTGTGATCAATCCTGCACCTGCCAGGTGCATTCTTTAATGGAGACCTATCTCCTGCCCCACATCCAGAGGTGGGAAAAAGGGGAAGGTCTCCATTTGGGAGTAAAGAGGAGAAGAAGGGATGCCACTTGCTGCACAGGGACACCCAAAGGTCACTGGTATGACATCCTTGGGCCAGAACCATGAGGTTGCAGGGTGCTAAAAGAAACAGGCGGGGCAGGCACGGTGGCTCACACCCAGGACTTTGGGAGGCCAAGGCAGATGGATCACCTGAGGTTAGGAGTTCGGGACCAGCCTGGCCAACATGGCAAAACCCCATCTCTACTAAAAATACAAAAATTAGCCAGGCGTGGTGCAAGTGCCTGTAGTCTCAGTCGGGAGGCTGAGGCAAGAGAATCGCTTGAACCCAGGAGGCAGAGGTTACAGTGAGCTGAGATCATGCCACTGCACTCCAGCCTGGGCAACAGAGCAAGACACTGTCACAAAAAAAAAAGAAAGAAAGAAAGAAAGAAAGAAAGAGGCAGAGTTCAGTTGTAACCACGACCTTGGGCAGATCCCTCACTGCTCCAGTCTCAGTTTCCTGATCCAGTAACATGGGATCATCCTGGCACCCACCCCGAGGCCGATGTAAGCATTGGAGAGCACATGTACAGAGCACTGGAAATTCCTGGGGTCTTAATGATGATTTGGGCAGTGCTACGGAGCAGCTGCCTGTGACAGGTGCAGAGGAGGGTGAAAGGAGGGCGCGAGGAAGGAAATAGCCACAGGGCTATTTCTCCTTCCATAAACGAACATGCATGAACCAGGTACAACAAGCTCTGAGTTGCATTCTTGACCTTTCTGGCCTTTATGGATGAATTCTGAAAGAGGTTGCAGGGTAGCATTTACACATAAGAATCGCAAATCCACCCACATTTTCTAAGTCCTCCAAAAGTCCAGAGTTAAGCAAAGCAATCTCTCAAGGAAAGCATGAGAGCTGCCTCCAAACACGTGAAGGGCTGTCATGCCCTTCTGCTTAGACAGCTCCATCCTTCCCCTCCTGAGCCTAGCAAGGGGGCCAGGAAGGACTCATCACCCCGACTCTGCAGATGAGGAAACTAAGTCCAAAGAAGTAAAATGCCTCGCTCAAAGTCACACCGTAGCAGGTCACCTCTTTGTAAACTGGCATTTTTTTCCAGCTGATAACGCTCCAGAGACATAAGAAGGACACAGGTGCCATCCATTGTAAGCAAGAGTGGTCTAACAATCAGAGCCCTCCTCACCCCAAAAACGCCATCCAGCTCTGAGTCCCCTCCACACCCCAGGGCCATCTCTGTCTTCCTACATCACGGAACCTGTAGCATGCCCCTTGGTTTTTCAGAGACTTAGAACCTTCTTAGGTCTCTGAACCGCATTCTCAGCCCTGCGTGGCAGAACGCAGCCCGCCCTGTAATGCCATCGTCGAAGACGGAGGCTTGTGTCTGGATCCCAGGTTTGGGACTTTGCAGGAAATGGCTTCCCAAATTAAGGATTTTAAGCGCAGATGACTGAAATAGATATTTGAAAGCTATTCACCCAGCCAACAGCCACCTCCTCAGCCTGGAGATGCTGCCTCCGTTGGCAAATGTGCTTTCTGACAAGTTTTACTGTGCAGATTAACGACTCACCAAACTGGACCAGAGTGCAGAGCTGCCCCCAGGATAATTCTCCCTACCCCCACCCCACCCCAGCAAGGCCCCACCTTCTAGAGCCTGCAATAGTTTGGGCTCCTGTCACTCTTCTCCATGAAATATCCTTCCCCAGGAGCCTCTCCCCACAGCCCATCGACCGATTCATTTTCTCACCATTATTTTTTAAACTCAAATTTTATTAGCAGTGGAGCATGAGTAATAAATACTAATACACTGTTTGCACTTGAATTAGCCCTGCATGTCCTGGGACCACAGGGCTATTTGTCAAAAGCAGACATTTCTCCACACCCGCACCTTGTGGCTGGCACACAGGCACTTCCAAGGTCAGGGACTCTCAGGCACTAAGCAAGAACAGGGGGCCTCATAGGACTCACACTTGAGGCATCCTTATTCCTAAGCAGGCCACTGAGCCACTAGGAAGGAAGGGCAAGTGGAGCTGTCATGCTAGAAAAAGGAGAACGGGATCCTAACTGTACTGCTTACCAGCTATGTGACTTGGGGCATGCTAGCTTAACCACTCTGAACTTCTTTCTCCTCATCTGTAAAACGGGCCAACAGCAGCTGCCTCCCAGGGTTGCTGGGGAGATTACATGAGATGCTGGATGTGAAAGCACCTAAAAATGAACTTGCACATAGTAGGGATGGTGGCTGAGGTGGGGAGGGTAGGTTGTGAGAAAGGCTACTGCCTATCAGGAGTCATAGGATACACTGAAATCATCTCCACCTTGTTCCACAGAAGGATAAGTGATGGACAGCACTTTTCCTGGTTCTCCCACCACTCCCGACAGGGGACTTACATGGGTGACTATCCAGGGACATCTGAGAGACACTACTACACGGCATTTCTGTGAAGATGTCAGGAACCCAGTGCTGTACAAAACAGATGTGGTCACTTGTGCCCAGGCTGGGCTCTAGGCTCCTCCCTGTAGAAGCCGTTAGGGGTTCAGACTCAGCAGAGTCTGAAAGGGGTCACAGCCAAAGACAATCCCTCCAATGCTGATGAGCACAGCGCCTGGGCTTGCTCCTCTCTTTGGTGCTCGATGGCTTTGCTTCTTTCAACAAACACCTGCCAAGGTCCTCCTGTAAGCCAGGCACTGTGTTAAAGTGTGGCCAGGAGTGGATGTAGTGGCCTGATGCCTGGCCTCCCACAGCTCAGTGCTACTATGCAAGTTGTCGGTTAAAATGCAAAGTGGGAATGCTCCAAAGGGAAGGAGAATTGGGGCTGCAGGAACACATGAGAGTGGCAGTGGGGGGGTCATACAGGCTCAGGGAGGAAACAGGAAAGGGCTTCCTGGAAGAGGAATGGATAAGGAGTAGTGAAGCAAGAGAAGGAGAGGAGGTGGAAGGAGGGGTTCCAGGCAGACTGATGTGCAAAGGTCCACAGCATGTGCAAAGGTCCTGAGGCAGGGAGCCAAAGCTACCTTGGGAAACTAGAGTGCTGTAGATGGGCACCTGCTCAATAATAGATGGTGATATGGTTTGGCTGTGTCCCCACCCAAATCTCATCTTAAATTGTAACTCCCACAATTCTCACGTGTCATGGAAGGAACCTGGTGGGAGGTCACTGAATCATAGGGACGGGTCTTTCTTGTGCTGTTCTCATGATGGCATCTCATGATAGGTCTCATGGGTCTCACAAGATCTGATGGTTTTAAAAAGGGGAGTTTCCCTGCATACGCTCACTTTTGCCTGCTGCCATCCATGTAAGACGTGACTTGCTCCTCCTTGCCTTCTGCCATGATTGTGAGGCCTCCCCAGCCACGTGGAATGGTAACTTCATTAAATCCTTTTTCCTGTATAAATTACCCAGTCTTGGGTATGTCTTTATCAGCAGCATAAAAACAGACTAATACAGACGGGATCCCTAAGACAGGCTCAAAGGAAGGGTCTGCCATGGTCCCTGCCCTCAGCCAGCCTCCAGGCAAACAAGGGTGATAGGACCAACATATTTAAAACAGACAATATATAAACAATTATAAGCAAGGAGGACTTGTTAGGCTGGGTGTTGTGGCTCACGCCTGTAGTCACAGCACTTTGGGAGGCTGAAGCAGGCAGACTGCTTGAGCTCAGCAGTTCGAGAGCAGCCTAGGCAACATGATAAAATCCCATCTATACAAAAAATAAAAAAAATTAGCCCAGCATTGTGGCCCATGCCTGTGGTCCCATATACTCAAAAGGCTGAGGTAGGAGGACCAGCTGAGCCTGGGAGATTGAGGCTACAATGAGCCAAGATCCTGCCACTGCACTCCAGCCTGGGCAACAGAGCAAGACACCGTCTCAGAAAAATAAAATAAAATAAAAGGACTTGTTTGTAGATGAGCTCACTCTATTCATAGCACATGTGTCTCTGCTGATGGCCAGGATAAAGCAGCTGAAGGGGTTAACCAGAGCAGGCCTCCCAGAGGAGGTGACGCTCGCTCAGCAGGAAAAGAAGCCTCTTCCTCCAGCCCCGACTGAGACCACCAGGCCCTCTTTTTCCCCACCTGATTGGAAACCTTGGACAACAATGAGGCTGTATCTGCTTTGCCAGCTGCATATAAATGCAAGCACAATGCCACCTCTCTCTCATCAGACAAGGCCACACGCCAGGGGTGACTTAGTGTGAGCTAGGCAGACTGGCTCAGCCACATCACAAAGGTAACAAAAGCACCTGACTGCCCATCTTCCTCCCAGCCCCCAGCCCACTACTGGGAGATGCAAGTGTGAGTGTCTGGGGCGCAATTAGGTCTCCGGGAGGAGATAAATCCCCAGCACGGGCTCCGGGGAGGCAGGAGGGAACTCGCAGCAGCTCCCTGTTCTCCTCCTCGGCTGAGATGAACGTTGCCATGCTCCTTCTCTCATCAGTGGGGGTCTGCCCTGGGGGGAGTTTAACTGAGTAAAACACCATCTGCCCCAGGTGGGCCGTCCAGCTCCCCAGCCCCTCCCACTTCCTCCCACTCTGGAAACATCTCCACCCTGGGGCCGCAGGGAGGTGAGGCTGCTCTCTACATTCCACGAAAGTTGAGGTTTGGCAGGACCCCAGCATAGGCAGAGCTGAAAAGATGACACAGCCCAGGAAACCAAAGCCCTGGCAAGCCAAGGTGGGGTCTGTGCAGCCTCCCCTGCCTTTGCATCCTCCAGGATCCCCTGGACTGGATGCTGGCTCTGGTCAGACTCTCTGCCACGGGTTGGCTGTGTGACTTCAGGCAACTCCTGTAACCTCACTGAGTCTCACTTTCCTCACTTGTAAAATGTAAGCTGTTGAGGTTTAAATGAGAAAACGCTTCTTCTGCCTAAAATGTTTAACTACTATTTTTACTAACATCATTCCAGGTCTCCTCTTGGACACTTTGTCAAGTGTCTACCCTTTCGCCATTTATAACCCGACATAACCTGACTGTGATACGCACTTTAAAAATGATTTTTTTTTGAGATGGAGTTTCACTCTTGTTGCACAGGCTGGAGTGCAATGGCTCACTGCAACCTCTGGCTCCCAGGTTCAAGCGATTCTCTTGCCTCAGCCTTCCAAGTAGCTGGGATTACAGGCATGTGCAACCACTCCTGGCTAGTTTTGTATTTTTAGTACAGATGGAGTTTCACCATGTTGGCCAGGCTAGTCTCAAACTCCTGACCTCAGGTGATCCACCCACCTCAGCCTCCCAAAGTGCTGGAATTACAGGCATGAGCCACCATGCCCACCTAAAAACGAACTTTTTAAATTGGTGTATACTGTTTACACAGAAAAGTGCACATGGCTAGGCGCAGCGGCTCACGCCTGTAATCCCAGCATTTTGAGAGGCTGAGGTGGGAAGATCATTTGAGCCCAGGAGCTCAACCCTGGGCAACATAGAGAAACACTGTCTCTAGAAAGAGAAAAATATAAAAAATGAGCAGGGCATGGTGGTGCACACCTGTGGACTCAGCTACTGGGGTAAGAGGGTGGGTGCTAGGCTGGGAAGATCACCTGAGCCCGGGAGATCGAGATCATGCCACTGCACTCCAGCCCAGGTGACAGTGAGACCCGCCTCAGAAAAAAAGAAAAAAAAGTGCACGTAAGTGTGCAGCTCAAGGAATTTCCACAGAACCAGCTCTCAGATCACAAAACAGGGCACTATCAGTATTCTGGAAGCCCTTTCTCAGGCCTCCTGCCAAGGGTAACTGCTATCCCAGCTTCTATTACCATAGATTACTTCGCCTGTTTTTGAACTTTATATAAATAAAATCACACAGTGTGTACCGAAAACACCTTCGGACTTAAGAAGCCCTTTCATAGGTGGTATCTTATTTGCTCTTCCCCAAGCCCTGTGAGATTAGGTTTTTTATTGTCCCCATTTTATTGCTGAGTAAACAGAGGCTTCAGGTACGTGAATAAACTTGCCCAAGACTGCACAGTGAGTAAAGGGAGGGACTCTTAACTCCACCTGCCTAGGCCCTCCCATCACCCTCTACCACACCAGGCTACTTCCCACACATCAAACCAGCCTCTCTCTGTGCCCCAGTTAAGCCCGCTCCTCCCCAAAGCCCTACTTCCTCCAGGAAGCTTCCTTGGATTGCTCAGAGGAGAGCCATCAGCTTGTCCCACTCTGTCCTCACCCCTAGCCTGGACACAGGGACTTAGCATGTGGCTAACCTTGGTTGGGTCTGATGGGTGTGTGTTGACTGCCTACTATGGTTACTGTGACACCCTGCTGGTCTCTTCTCCACGTGCCTCTCAGAGTCACAAAACACCCAGAGGACAGAGCTGCTTCTGCGGCTCTTTCCACACCCTGCCCCGAATGGATGGGGCTGGCTGGGAGCTGGGGCAGGGGTGGGCACTGTATTAGGTCAGGCGGGGAGCAGGGCACATGCTCCCCTGGTTTGATGAGAGGCTCCTGGGTGAGTCTGTCTAATGAAAGGGATGAGACCGAAGGCACTAGGAGCCAGGGGACCCCATTTCAAACTCCAATTCTGCAAGTCACATGGTCTCGGGCAAGTTCCTTCCCCTCTCTGAGCCTTAGTACCCTACTTGTAAGATGAGATGGCTGGACTCTATCTGACTTGGCAAAGCCATGGTACCCTGTGGCCATGTCAGACATCACAGTGGGCCCCGCACTCCTTCCCAGGGAGCCCACACTTAGTCTCGGGCTTCTTTGGACCCAGCACTGCAGGCACCATGGATCCGCTGAGAAGGGTAAGGAGGGGAAACCTGCCTGGCAGCCCTGACCAGGGAGGTCCGGAGCCACTGCGTTCATGATGCAGTCCCTGATGGGCTCCAGAAGCCAAGGAGATGGAAGGTGGAAGAGGACCTCAGCTCACCCTGCAGATCATGAGTACCTTCGTCATCCCCACACAAAGGCCATCTCTTCCTAGGGCTCTCTGCCACCACAGTACCCAACCCCGACCTGCCCAGTGTCCTGCCACATAACTAACTCTGCGTGAGGATAAATGCCCCCAGGACGCACGCAGCCCCTAGCTCACACTGGGTATGTCTGGAGGAGCACCCCAGGTCCAATCCATGTTCCCAGAGCCTCCTCCTGACTCATGGCAGCTGCAGTGCCTGCTCCAGAAGTTAGTGCTGTCACCCCAAACCCCATCTTTGCTCTCACCAGTCACCCCAGTACAGTCCCCCTTGACCCATTGATGCCAGGCTAATCTGGGTTCTAGGAGGGGATAAAGTGCTTGGGGCCAAGGTCCAGGCAGGCCTGGGGTTACTCTTTGTACTGGTTCAGCTCCATCGTCGGTTATACTAACCTGAGAAACCAGTCTTGTCATCCACCAGGGGAAATGTGTTTTGAGATCACACAATCCACTTTTCAATCCCACACACCTGCGAGTCGAAGGGACCCATCCAAGCTTTCCAGAGCCGACGCTCATTGCTTGTCTAGGGCTCCAGGGTCCAGGGCCTCTGCAGACAAGTGGCTCACCAAAACAGCTGTTCACCTACTAAATGCATAGTGAGCACCCAGTGCTGTCCTGGGTACTGGGGAAAGAATGCAGAAGCAAACAGTCCCTGTGCAGGGGAGCCTGTGCCTGTGGGGAGACAGATAATGATCTCTGATGACCTCCCCAAAGTATCCAAGTGTGGCCTGACCTTGCTCTACCAGCCCCACCCTGATCGTCCCCTAGCTGGGCTGCTCAGGTTCTTCCTCTGCCGGGAGCTGGAAGTTCCTTAGAAAGGCACTGGCCACACAGAGAACCAGTGGCTGAAGAGACGAAGGTAGACCAGGGCAACACCAAACCACAAAGCCCAGATGCAGCTGTGTGACCTTGTGCCAGTGTCTCAGGCTCTCTGGGTATCTGTGTTCTCCCTTGTCCAATGGGACTAATAAGACCTGCGTGGAGGGCTGGTGTGAGGACCTGCAGTAATGCAGGCCGGCAACTGGAGAATTACTGGCCCAGGAATCCAGGACAAAAGTTGGCTCCTCCTCCGCCCCTAGAGCCCAAGGTCAAGCTCTTGACATCCCCCCTCCTGCTCCCCTCCCCAAAGGAGCTGAGGGGAAGACAGAGCCCAGCAGCCGCCACCCACAGCTCCGTGCAGGAGAAATGCACTTTCTCAGCTGACTTCTGCTGCTCCGACAGCCCGATTGCTTTGTTTACTGCCAATTTGCACCCCACCTGGCAGATCTCATGTTCCGGCCTATTTACTCTGGACTCTGGCAGGACTCTTACTTTTCAAAAGAGAGTCGGCTGGTGCTATTTTAGCATAAATAAACTGGTGTGCTTCCTCCATCTAGTTGCTCACTGTATGCTCTTAGATTTGGGGCAACTGAAATTTTGGCCCCCAGATGGGGTGTCTGCATCCCCACCTAGCCTTCTAGGAGCAGATGAGAAGCAGCAGTTCCCTAGTCCTCAGACTCCTGCCCCCAGGACCCCACACCCAAACTACTATCTGACAGATTTGGCAGGTGTCTGTGCGTCCCAAGGTGGGGCCCACCTGTGCTGCTCTGTGACTGTGCCTGGCACATAGGAGGCACTCTGGAAACACGTGCTAACGAACGGATGTGTGACAATCCTCAGCGCAGCCCTGTGGCCAAGGATCTATCTCCCTCATGAGGCAAGTCCCAGTCTTGGACATGTCTCTGAGTGCCCCCCAGGCTGTCATCTTCCTGGCCAGGGGATTTCAGTTTGGGGAAGAGTCTTGGAAACTCAGGTAGGAGGAGACTGAGAGCTGGCTTTGCTTCTTGTTCATTAGGTAGCTTCACATTCAGAAGGCTGGAATGGGATTCCAAGGAAGGTACAGAACAAAGACCTACAGGGGACAGGCATGGTGGCTCACGCCTGTAATGTCAGCATTTTCAGAGGCTGAGGCAGGCAGGATTACCTGAGATTAGGAGTTTGAGACCAGCCTAGCCAACATGGTGAAACCCCATCTCTACTAAAAATACAAAAATTAGGCTGGTGTGGTGGCACACACCTGTAATCCTAGCTACTCGGGAGGCTAAGACAGGAGAATCCCTGGAACCAAGGAGGTGGAGGTTGCAGTGAGCCGAGATCACTGTACTCCAGCCTGAGCGAGACTCCATCTCAGGAAAAGACCCATGGGAAGTCAATCTGGCTCAGTCTAAGGTAAAACCTCCTGGTATGTTTGGAAGTCACCTGCATCGACTGAGCACCTTCTCTATGCCAGGCAGGGCACTGGGTGCTTTCATGTGCTCCCTCGTTCACAGCTGCCCAACTCAGGTATGGCCTGCCTTAGTAGCATTCCAGAGCATGGCCCAGGCTGCCTCAATTCATATCCTGGCTGTATCACTTGGCTCATGTGTCATCTTGGGCAGGCTACATAACCTCTGTGGATCTATTTCCTCATGTGCAAAGTGAGACAACAATAGTACCTACTTCATAGGATTGGCTGGAGAATCAACTTAATACATAGAAAGCATCTAGAACAGTGCCTGGAACGTGGTAAGGGGAAAATAGAGAAAGAGGCAGAAGAGGAGAAGGCAGCTGCAGCTGAGAAGGGACAACCACCCGCAGGAGATAATAGAAGCTCAGGTAGGACGTCCAGTGCAACGATCTCGTGTTCCTTCAAGAATAAGATTCTAGGATTCATTTAATCTCTCTGGGCTTCAGTTTTCCCAGCAATACAACAGGCTTTATCATTATCTGACAGACGTTGCTTTCTTCCATGTGATATTCTCTACCTTGGGAACAGCAGGTGTTCCCAGGGACCGCTGCCTCTACCACTGCACGGACTGGAAGGCACAGGGTGGCGAACACAGTCCTGGGCAGTGGGCAGGAGTCCTGAGAACAGCTCCAACTTCCCAATCAAATAACTATATGGCTTTCAGCTAGTTACTGAAATTCTGAGAGTCTGGGATAATAATTTTCACCACCCACAGCCTCGCAGGTTTATGGCCCTCTGAGCTCTTTGGGGGAGAGGGCACAAATCACCAAGAACCTAATAAGCCTTTGGACATGTGACGACCATCAGGAAGTGGCACTGTGGGTCAGGCGTGGTGGTGCACACCTGTAATCCCAGCACTTTTGGAGGCCAAGGTCAGGGATCACTTGAGCCCAGGAGTTTGAGTCCAGCCTTGATAACACAGTGAGACTCCATCTCTACAAAAAATCAAAATATTTGCCAGGCATGGTGGCGCATACTTGTAGTCCCAAGCTATTGGAAGGATCAATTGGACCCAGGAGGTTGAGGCTACAGTGAGCTGTAATTGTGCCACTGCACTCCAGCCTGGGTGACAGAGTGAGACTTTGTCTCAAAACAAACGAAACACAAAACAAAACAAAAAGAGAAAATGGCATTGCAACTTCAGCACAGGGCAGCTGTGCTGGCCTCCCACCTGGAAATAACTCCACAGAGTCTTCTGCACACCCCGCACCCCGCCCAAACCCACTCTTGTCTTCTTTAATTCTGAAGGTGCCTCTGCTGCCTCCAAAAAGAGAGATGTTCCAGTTTCCATCCCATCACCAACCATGCTAGGACACTGTTCTGTTGTGATCTTAGAAACCAATCTAGGCTACGGGAGATGCTGTCAGAAGCAACAACGACCGTGACTCTAGCAATGCTACCATCGGGTTTCTTCCAAAGAGACTCCCTATTCTGCTGCTGCTGCTGAGAGTCCAAGACCCCAGTCAGATTCCACTCCTGCTAATCCCCAGCTACTAACCTGGGGCGACCAGGCCAACCAGCCGGGCCCCTGGAGGAGGTGGTGGGTGAGTGGATACAAGCCTGGTTGGTCCTGTGGGGGCAGGGCTGCTTTTAACCTCCAGGAGTCCTATCTCACCCGAGCACCAATCAGTGCTCAGACTCAGCAGCTCAAGAGAAGGTCTCATCAATGCTTTATGCCACTGCCTTCTTCCTGCCCTCACCCTGGGCCCTTGCCTGGATGGCCTTCATCGTGGAAAAGAATGGCACACGATTCAGGGGGTGGTTCTTTAATCATTTCCCCAATACTGCCAGTGACCCTCTCACTCAAGGGTCAAAGAAATCAGGCCAAGGAAGGACGAGTCCCAGAATGCATGGAGGTGCCACGGCTCGTTCTCCATGCCTGCTGACAGCTGGATGGGCTGGGACTGGGGCTTGAGGGTGCCAGTTCTGGAAATGAGCATTGGCCTCCTTGCCTAAGAGATAAGGAATAGAAGCATAGAAGTAGTAGTGAGGGGGCCGGTGGGGTGGCTCCTGTTTCTGATCCCAGCACTTTGGGAGACTGAGGCAGGTAGACCACCTGAGGCCACGAGTTCGAGACCAGCCTGGCCAACACGGTGAAACCCCGTCTCCACTAAAAATACAAAAATTAGCCAGGTGTGGAGGTGGGTGCCTGTAATCCGAGCTACTGGGGAGGCTGAGGCAGGAGAATGCTTGAACCTGGGAGGCAGAGGTGGCAGTGAGCAGAGATCGCACTCCAGCCTGGGCAATGGAGCAAGACTTCATCTCAAAAAAAAAAAAAGAAGCAATAGTGAGAGTAGTGAGGTAGCCAGAGGTAGAGTCCAGGAATTAGGGAAGGGTCAGTGCATATTCCACATACGCTTGTGCACCCATAAGCATGCATGCGCGCACACAAAGGATTTCCCACTAGAGCCTGAAATGATGCTGCCTTGGTGCACATTTCAACTCTGCTTCTTACTAGCTGTGGGACTTTGGGCTAATGAATCATCTACTCTGAATCTCAGCTTCTTCATCTGCAAAATGGGTATACTAACCTTATGTCATTACCGTAGTGCACTTGGGCTGCTGTAACAAAATACCACAAACTGCTGGTAAACAAGAGAAGTTTGTTTCTCACAGTTCTGGACGCGGAAAAGGCCGAGATCAAGGTGCTGGCAGATTGAGTGTCGAGTGAGGGTTCATCGTCAGGGCCTCCTTGCTGTGTGCTCACACGGTGGGCGGGGCGAGGGGCTTTGTGGGTTCTCTTTTTAAGGCCATAGTCCCATTCATGAGGGCTCTACCCCATGACTTAATCTCCTCCCAAACACCCACCTCCTAATACTATCACTTTGGGGGTTAAGATTTCAACATGAATTCTGGGGGGAACACCAACATTCAGTTCACAGCCGTCATTAAGAAGATTAAGATAATATATGGAAAGCACTTTGCATTGTACTTGGCACATAATAAGCACTGAATAATTATTAGCTATTATTATCGTCATCATCATTGTTGAATTCACACCTACGTGAGCCTAGTGTTAGAGACAAACCACAAGGCCCTATCTATGTCCCCAAGGAGCCCACAGACTAGCGCCTTAAAGAATCAAAATCATCCACCTGCTTAGTTCTAGTCCGATTTTGTTTGGATGCTGCAATGGACCGAACAATTTGTTGAAGCCTCTCTTTTCTGGCCCTCTCGCTCCTGCATGGAGGGCCACAGGACCCAGTAAAAGACACAGGCTAGGCCGGGCACGGTGGCTCATGCCTGTAATCCCAGCAGTATGGGAGGCTGAGGCAGGCAGATCACCTGAGGTCAGGAGTTCGAGACCAGCCTGACCAACATGGTGAAATGCTGTCTTTACTAAAAATACAAAAATTAGCCAGGTGTGGTGGTGGGTGCCTATAATCCCAGCTACTCGGGAGGCTGAGGCAGGAGAATCATTTGAACCTTGGAGGCAGAGGTTGCAATGAGCCAAGATCACACCATTGCTCTCCACCCTGGGCAACAGAGCCAGACTCCATCTCAAAAAAAAAAAAAAAAAAAAAAAAAAGAGACAGGCTGTGAAGCCTGGAGCCCTGGGCTTATGCTCCAGCTCTGCCACTCCCCTGCTACACTGCTTGGACAAGTGATTTAAACACCCTGGGCTTTGGGTCCCTCTTCTCTCTGGGGCTTGGACTAAACCCACTGTAGACTTTTCTGAGTTAAAAAAAAAATAGCTTTGCTGCCTCCCTAATCCCCATCTTTTCACCAGCTTTGCTAGGGACACTATTCCATAGAGTCTTAGGAACTGGGCTGGGCTAGGAGAGACGCTATGAGGCTGTAACACAATAATAACGACGAATAATACCGGCTGCCACGGACTGGGTGCTCAGCACAGCTGCCGAGAGTCACGGAGGCTGGGCTGGGCATTCATAGCTTCGTGCCCAACACTGCTGAACTGGAAGAGCTGGGATTTGTCCTGTGCATCTGATCCAGAAGTGGCCAGGCCAGCCACTGTACCACACAGCCTCAGCGGGAGCAATGGAGGGTCCCGCCCAGGCTACCTGAGCACTCCCGGACTGCAGCCTCCCTTCTCGGCAGCCTCCCCAGGCTGGAGAACAGGGAGAGCAGAAACCAGCCAACACCGGCTTCCCCTGCCCCCAGATGCGCCCCATCGTCCATGCCTTCTTAAACTTTTCTTTTTTATGAAGTGTGCCTTGTGGCCAGCCTCTCACTTACACATCTTAACTTTCTCTGGGCTATTGATTTCTCATTCTATCAAATCCTCCTCTTTAACTCTGGCCCTTAAACTCCGATTCTAAACCTATATCTACTCCTCAGTCACGCTCCCAGACCACCACTACGACGCCTCTGTCCTAGGGGCCGGCCCCTCCCCGCTCCCTCCTGGAGGCTGTGGCAGAGACCCCAGGGCCTTCACAGGATTATCACACTCAACCAGGAACTCTAAAGTAGAGTTTATTCTATGCCTTTGTTTACATAGAGGACACTGAGGCAGCAATCCTAGCCTGGCCCCTTCCTCAGATGCCCATGTGACTCGGCATTCGGGCGTCTGCGTCCGCTCTCCCGATACCCCGCAGCTCGGCACAGCTATCACCCTCACCACTTGGGTCTCCCTGCTCTCCAACTTTAGGTGGGAAGTGAGGGTGCACAGGTCGGGGCACCATTTGCCTCACTTTGACAACGCAAGCAGACACCGAGAGGCTGGACACAGAGGAGAGGAGAGGGTCACACCAAAAGCCTGAGCCACCTCGTTCCAGGAAGCCTAAGGCCACTCAGCCCCCAGCCCCCCGGCTGCTCTTCACCCTCCGCAGCCTCTGAATTTATCTCTGTAACAAGCATCTGTTAAACCGGAGTTGAGGCCCCTTAAATGGGACAAATAGTGACTTAATACCTGCTCTGTGCAAGTACTAGGGATACCTCAGTGAGCAAAGCCGACAAAGCCCTGCCCATTTGGACGGGAGCTCCATGCTCGGTCCCTGGCGATGACAGGCACAGACAGAGGAACTTCCAGGGCAGTATCAGACACCAGAGTCTGAGTACCGTGGAGGGAGGGTGGTGAGCTGACAGGCGGCTGGGGAGGCGAAACCGAGGCATGCAAGATGCCTGACAGCCGGCCCCCGGCAGCACCTGCCCCAGGCTTGCTCCTGCACAAGACCACACAGTGACTGCTGCCCAGGAACCCCGCAGCTCTAGACAAGCTCAGATGGCTCCAGGCCCCTCCTCACAGGCACAGCACATCCAGGCGCACTGTCAGCTTTCCCTCAGACCCGCTTTCCCCTCCGGCTTCCCTATTCCCCTCGCTTCGCCATTCCCCCTGGTCCCCAGCACTGGAAATCTCTAAGTTATCTTCAACACTTCCTGCTCCTTCATCTGCTGCATCCAATCTGTCAGCTCGCTCTGCTGTTCTTGGAAATGTCATTCAAGCTTACCCTCGTTTCGCCTTACTGTCACCAGCGCCCAGGCCCCAGCCCTCAACCTGCGCTTCTGCACAGCACTCCTCTGCCCACAAACCTTCACCGGCTGCCCTGAGCCTGCTGCACTGAGCTGAGCCTTTTCTATTTGGTGGTCAGGGTCCTCTTGGATTCTAGCAGTTCTACGCACCCCGTCCACCGTGACGCTCCACTGCTCCCTGACTCCAGACTTCTGCTGCATGCAGACTCGTTTCTCCCTTGCCCAGTCCACTGTGCCCGAGCACTCAATCCTCAGATCATTCTCTCTCCCCTCATCCTGCCGCGCAGCCCCTTCTCAGCCTTCTCACTGTGAGTCTTCCCTCTCCTATCCCTCAACACCCCTGCCAGCTCCTGCCAGGACTGAATGCTGCTGGCAGGTGCAATCAACACACGCGCCATGTTCCCAGAGAGCGGGCGTCTTGGTGTGCTATCCACCCAAACTATCACCCTGCAGGAGAGGAGGGCCCTGCCCCCCACCAGGCAACTCCACAACCACCCCATCCCTGCTGGGCTCTGTGTAAATGACTTCAGTGCTCTGTTGTTTTTTGTTTTTTGGGGTTTTCTTTTTGAGACTGAGTCTCACTTTGTTGCCCAGGCTGGAGTACAGTAGCACAGTCTTGGCTCATTGCAACCTCTGACTCCCGGGTTCAAGCGATTCTCCTGCTTCAGCCTCCCGAGTAGCTGGGACTACAGGTGCATGGCACCATGCCTGGCTAATTTTTTTTTTTTTTTTGAGACAGAGTCTCACTCTCTGTCACCCAGGCTAGAGTGCAATGGCAGTCTCCACTCACTGCAACCTCTGCCTCTCTGGTTCAAGCGATTCTCCTGCCTCAGCCTCTCAAGCAGCTGGGATTATAGGTGCGTGCCACCACACCCGGGTAATTTTTGTATTTTTAGTAGAGACAGGGTTTCACTATGATGACCAGGCTGATCTTGAACTCCTGACCTCATGATCCACCCACCTCGGCCTCCCAAAGTGCTGGGATTACAGGCATGAGCCACCACGCCCTGCCAAGGACTCAGTTGTTTAAAGAAAACCCAGGATGAATCAAAAAGTGTCTCTCTCTCACCTTTTAAAGCAAAGGATGCCCAAGTGTAGGGGAAGAAGCTGTGGTCCTGCAGCACTCACCAGTCTAGGATGTGGGACAGAGTGTGTGAACCCCTGGGATTCCCGTCCTCCTCTGTGAAAAAGGAGATGCCCACAGCTAACTCGCGGGGTAGCTAGACTGATTGTGCAAAACAAGCAGAGTATGCAGTCAATACAATGTTAAATTGATTCTGTCCTTCCTTCCCATAATTCACCCACCCTGCGACTGTGGCATAAGTTTTTTTGTTCATATTGGATTTGCTAAATGTAAAGCATACCCTATTTTATGTAACAGAATGTTATAATCAAGCAACAACTATTTCTTATGTCCTTACTATGAACAGGACCGATTTACAGGATGCTGAAGAACAGCCTCGCTCTGTTGGGAGTCAGAGAATGTGAAAAGGTGTCAGCCAAAGGCCTTGCTCCTCCAGAGATCTGCCGTCTGGGTAGGGAGACACACAGGCAGATGATTACCAATCCCAGGCAGAAGCAGGGGGCTCCGCCAGCCCACACAGAGGGAGGGCAGGAGGAGGTCACCCAGAGAATGTGCCCTCGACACCCACGCAGGCGCCCTTCACATCAGACGCATCAGGCTCCCACTCACATTCCATGCTGCCAACACTCTGAAGCAGGTGAGATTATCCCTATTTTACAGGTGAGGGCAGTGAGGCTCAGACAGATGAGGCGACTTGCCCAAGGTCACGCAGGGAGGGATGCGAGGGTAGGAACCCAAGTCTACCTGCCACATGGTAGCTGGAGCTGGTTCCTCTTTCAGCAGCACCTCGAAGGCTGGTCAAGATGTGGGTGGGAGGAAAAGAGGAGGAAATGCTAAAGGTCAGGGTGAGGGCACACAGTGCCAGGGGGAGGGGGGACAAGATCATGCCAGATACTATGGTATGACATAAAGTTGGGGCCAGTGTGCAGAGGACCTTCACCTCCAAGGCATATTAGAGGGCATTTGCCTGTACTCAGCAGCCCACAGGCCACGGAAGGCTGCTGAGACAGGGTCCCCTGTGAGAAGCGCCACCCTCTGTAAGAAGACAGGCCCAGCGGCAGGTTGTCTGGAAACAGAGACCAGAGGCCCAGCGAGGAAGCTGTCAGTACCATAACCCAGAGTGAACAGCCAAACACCCAAGTGAGAACCACGGCAGTGGGAAAGCAAAGGTCGGAGTGGACACTTGAAGTGCCCAAAAGAACTGAGTGGGCTGAGGCCTAAGGCACCAGAGAGAGGGAAGGGGGGTGCCCTTGGCACCCTGGCTGCATGCCTGGGGGAACCCAGCAGCTCTCTCCACAAGGGGGAGGCAAGAGGCAGTGCCTGCCCGGGGTGGGGGGTGGTCAGTTGAGTCTGGGAGGTGGCGGGACACCCAGGCAGCCAGTCTAAGGCGAAGGAGACTGCAGAGCAAAGACTCCACCAGGCCTGGAGACGGTGAAAGGGATGAACTGAGGAACGGGCTGGGCCGAGGATGGGCTCTCTGAGGACTGAATGGCTGAGACCTTTAAAAAGCAACAGGAAGTTGCCCAACAGCACTGGACTGAGCGTCCAGAGGCCTGGGACCCAGCTGTGGAGCCTTGGATAAGGCATCCAGCCTCTCTGAGCCTCAGTTTCTGTTGGGTCATTAACGCCTCCTTGTAAGGCTGCCTGTAAGGAGTGATGAGATGCTCGCAGGACTGTAGTAGAGCTCAAATGAAGTAATTGTTCTGAGAGGCATCCGGAACACTGCAGAACCCCATACACACATAAGGGATTAGTACTATGCAGAAGCATCAGGAGCTGGGTCCCTCCCACACACGCTCAGCGCTGCCCACCCTCGACAGCCACACGAAGGCCAGCTTCCTCCTCGCTGCTCCTCCTGCTTTCTGAGCAGTCTCTCCCCTCCCAGGGCCAGTCCCCCTCTCCTCCCTTCCATCTCTGCATGGCTGAGAACCACCTCAGAAGCAGCTGAGCTCCCCTCTCCTGGACGCCCTGACTCTCTGCAGCTGGGACCTTCTCCTAGAGTCTCTGCCTCTCTCCCGGTACTAAAGTTCCCTCTCCATCCTAAGGGAAAACCAAACTGGAAATCAGACCTGGAAGCTGACCCGGGCTCTCAGAAGAACTTTCAGTGCTGGGGAAGATAGCAGCCACCGATGAAGATGCCCAGATGGGGGGATGGGAAAAACACAGAAAACCAAGATCTCCTCCCAACCTCCCCTCCTACCTGCCTCTCCCCCACCCGGAGGGACCAGTGCTGCTTCTGGGTTTCAGGTGGCAGGTCCAGAGGAGGACAGGGGGGTGGAGCTGGTGAGGCCAGCGGGAGGCTGGTGGGCAAGCCCGGGCCACAAGGAATGAACAAAATATGGAAAATTAAACAATCTCAGACACTGTAATGTGTGCATATTAGATTAACTCTCTGAAGGGTCGTGACCTTGAGGAACACATCCAGCCAGTGAGAAAAATAATAAACCTGATTAATGATGAAGCCTGAACTGCAGCTTCAGCAAATAAAGCCAGCATGATGACGCCCAGTGGAATTCCAGGGGCTCCCATCCCTGGTGGGACCGGAACACGGTCGACCTCACCAAGCCCGCCGCCCCTGACCATGCCAGCACACGCACTCAGGGAGTAAGGCGGGACCGGATTCGTCTCTCAGATGCCCACTGCCAACCCAGGCGGTCTCTCTACCCCGGGCTACTACACCCGCAGTTTCCAGGTGCTCTTAGAAGTGTCATTACCACCCAGGTGACCCATAGGGAGTGAAAGTGAAGGTAGTTCTTTGTTCCTGGCAGGGCTCAGTCCTCCTGACCAGCCCTCAGACCTCTTAGCCTGATCTTGACAGCTGTCCACTGCCTGGCAAAAGGGCCCAGCTGTGCCCAGAGCTCCCCTCCTCTTTCCAAACAACCCAGACCCTTGGGAGACATGCCCAGGAGAGCCACTGGAGGGAGGCAGGGAGGTGGCACCGCGTGGCATCACCAGACAACAGCACCAAGAGGAAGATGGCAGCATCAAGTACAGATGCCAAGAGCCACGCAGCCCAAGGTCCAGCCCAGGAGTGGCTCGGCCCGCATTGCCCCACCACTGCCAGACAGACGGGCCAAAGGCACGGGGGCCCAGCCCCCTCCACCGCCTCCTCCACCACCGCAAGGCCTCAGCCAACTCTCCCCAGGCTCCAACTCCTCCCCTCACTTTGCTAAGCTCCAGGGAGCCAGGGAAAGAGACACAGGTGCTCTCAGTGCCTTGAACCCCCGGTCCCAGCTGTTGCCTGCACGCCCTCCACCCCGGCCAGGTCGGAGCGCACAGCTCTGCCAGTCCTCACTGGAGAGAATCTCATCAGCTCCCCTCCCCCTCCGCCCCAGCCCCCTCCCCCATCACGCGCCCAATGCAGGTCTCTGGAGTTCCTCACTTCCCACTCGGGTGAACTAGGGTGGGATGGGTGGGAACCCCATTTGCCCCGGGAAAGAGGGTCATTTCTGATAGGACGCTGGTTCCCCCAAGCAAGACGGCGTGCAGGGTGGGGGGTGTGGTGGTGGCCAGAGTCCAGTGCAGGGGCAGGGGGCAGTCGAGGCAGATGGCAGTGAGCGGAGGGGGAGGGGGCTTGGTGAGACGCAGAGCTGAGCCGGGATGGGGAGCTGTAGCCCGGGAACAGCGGCGCTGGGAGAAGCGGAGGGTGATGAGGTGTGGGGGAGACGCGCCAGGCTGGGAAGGGGCCCGTCATCCCTGCAGGGGGCAGAGGCAGGGCTGGGAGTTGTACGGGGAGGGTGAGGAACAGAGCGGGAGAACAGCGAGCCCGGGGAAGGGATGCGGAGGGAGGCAGACGGACCGGGATGGAGACTGGAGGAACTACGAGAGCAGAGCGGTGGGGGTTCGGCGGCGAATCCGGAGACGCAGGGACCAGAGTGCCAGGGACCGGGCTGGAGGGAGGCAGGAGCGGGGAGGAGGGCGCGGAGGCGGGGGCCGGGGCAGGGGTGCGGGGCCGCGGCCCCCGAGGGCAGGAGCGGCGGAGACGTCAGAAGTCGGGGTGCGGGTGCGGGAGAGGCCCGCGCGGAGGGAAGTCGGGGTGCGGGTGCGGGAGAGGCCCGCGCGGAGGGAACTCGGGGGTGCGGGGGCAGCGCAGGGAGCGGGCCCGGGGGCGCCGCGGGGGGCCCCTGCCCTTACCTGGGCGGCTCCGCACTCCGGGGGCTGAGCCGTGGGCCGGGCGCTGCTGGGCCGGCCGCAGGGCTGCTGTCTGCCGTTTTTTCTCTTCCGCAGCAGCCGCGGCGGCTCCAGCCCGATCCGCCGGCAGCTGAAGGCAGAGTCTGTGTCCGGCTGCGAGCGAGCCCGGCGCGGGGAGCGCGGGAGGAGCGCGGCGAGGCGCGGGGCGCCGCCCGGCGGACAGCCGGGGAACTGCGGCGGCCCCGCGCACGGCCGGCCGGGGGGGCGCCCCTTCGGGGCCGGGCCGGCGCCCCGCGGGCAGCCACACGCCCCGCGGCGCCCCTCGGAGTCTCGCCCGGTAGCCCAGGCGCGGGGACGGTGGGATCTGCGGGAACGGCGGGGGCGGTGGCGCGAGGGGCGGGCGCGGGTCCGCGCGGCCGGGGGCAAACTTGCTGCCGCCCCGGGGGCCGGGGCCGAGCTGGAGGCGCCCAGCTGGGGAGCGGCGCTGGGCTGGGGCGAGGGGCGCGCGGCCGAGCGGGCGCTGCCGGATACCGACTTCAGGTGGGGAGCCCAGCGCAGCCCGCACCCTCCACCGCCCTGCGCAAAGGGGCAGCCCGCCCCGGCCCCGAGGAGTTATTAGCCCTGCCGGCTTCAGCGAGCAAGGGGCGCCTCCTGGTGGCGATCGGGAAACAGCGCGGGAGACGAGAGTGCCCCGTTACAGAAGAGACTGCGGCCTCAGTGGTGCGGAAGATGGAGAGAGCTGGAGGTTTCACGGGAAGAGACAAGACCACCTTGTAGAGGAGGCTGAAGAGCAACAGCTTGCATGGGGTCGGTCCAGGGCACTATTGTACGCATACCAGCATCTTGGGAGGAGCGTCATCTGTTACGCATAAAGATCCTGAGGCTAGGAGAGGTGAAAGGACCAGGCCGAGAACACAGGGAGAACAAGTGGCAGGACCCAGGAGGCAGCCCCGCTTTCTGGCACGCAGTTCATTTCAGTACCACGTATGGTTCATCCTAAGACAACAGAGCTGCCCTCAGGAGGAGGCTGGGCGAAGAGGGGGTCCTGGGGAAATAGGAGGAGGTGCAAGGGGACGCATGACCCCCTCAAACCTATTAGCTCCCTCTTATCCAACCCGCAAGATCTCTGTCTTTGGCAAACCACCAAACTGATCACACTAGCCCTCTCACCTTCAATGGCCTGTACCCCCACACCCCGTCATCGGCACTCCTACAATCTCATGAAGCTCTCTGTGAAGGGTTTGCTCACAGATGTCCCTGGTCAGGTCTCAGGCGTGAGGTATACTATCGGGACTATGGACCGTTCGGTATGTTGCATTCCCCAGGGAGGGCTGGCTGGCTAGCCTGGGTGGGTCCTGGGCCTCCTGCTTCAGGGAGGATCTGGGCCTCAGTAGTCGTGTCTATCCCTCCCCCAGCTCCATACACTGGCTGGATGAATGCCATATGGGAACAGGGCCCCATTCCTCCAGCCAGACATTATTTAGCACCTACTGTTTGCCAAGACTACACCACTTACACAAGTGTGATTGCCAGTAATCAACTTTGCAAGGTAGGTGTTGAGGTGACACTAATCCCATTTTACAGAGGATCTGAAACCTGTTAAGGTTTAAGACCAGCTGTTAGTCACATGCTGGGGTGAAGGGCTACACAAAACTAATTTCTAATTCCGACTCCATTCCACCACTCTGGAACGTGTGCAAAACAGAACAGCAGCGTGAGCCTAGCAAAAAGTGTGCGGGGCTGGGAGGAGGGAGAGGCATCCCTATGATCCCAGCAACCGATTTCACTTCCCTGGACTTCAGTTCCCACATCTCTAGAAGTGAGAGAAGCAGACTAGATGATCTCTCAAGCCGCTCAAACTCTGAAACACCAAGCATGGATCCCTGGCCCCTTTCACTGGAAGAATGCAAGATCAGCGAGACCAGAGAGGCTTATTAAGTGTTTGGAAAGAAAAATACTATATAAGTGAAATGCTTCATCATATTATTTTGCCTGGTGAGCTCATCCTATTAACCAGGGAAGCAGGGAGGAGCTTTTGGCAGGTCAGAGAGATTGCTGATGGCTCTGGAGGTAGCCCTGGCTTTGGCCTCATGGGGGCCCTGATTTCCCCCCTTCTTGCAAGAATGGTTCTGACTTTTTTTCCTTTCTTAAGACCTCTGCCCCTAGAAGAAGAGAGCCCCTACTAGTCACAGGGTGGGCAACAATGTCAGAGAAGTCTGCCAGCGAAGCCTGCTGCTAACCCCAGCCTTGTGGTCCCCCGCCTACTCTCCTGTTACCAGTTGCTGCAAGCTGTTGAGTTCTTTGGGATACTCAGTACTGGCTCTCCACATTTTTTACTACTGAATTTCAGCATCACTTATTAATCAAAATTCAATTCCAGGCAAGCGAACTTCCCAAGCTCAGCACTAGGGGTGGGAAGGTCAGTCCAGATCTTTTTTGGAGGCTACAGGGAGAGAATGTCCGACAGCCACGAGGCTGGCCCTGCTGAACTACTCTGAAGCTGCTGCCTTGAAAAAAGAAACAGAAGGATTGGGAAAGGGGACTCCCACCCCTAGAACTTCTCATTTGAAACATCCCTCACAGCCAGCTGCTATGCTGTGCAGAGTGGACAGGGTTCACTGTGCTTGGGCATCATGATTCAGTCTCGTGCATCCAAGCTCCTGGTGGCCGGAGCCTACTGGAAGGAATTGGTTCTCTTAGATTTATCTTTAGTTTCTTCCATCTATTTGCTTCTGGTATATCCACTAAGAAGAATATTTGATCTTAAATGTACCTGCCATGTCTTTTCTGAATGTCTTTTTGAAGGTTCATCACACGTTCATAATGACCCCACTGCATAAACGGGGCCAGCTGAGGCACACAGTGAGCAGGTGACTTGTTCTCACCTTGCTGAGTGGCACATGCCATCATATCGTGTCACCAAGTCTTAGAAACTATTGCAGTGGCCTTCTAGCTAGTCTCCCTGCCTTTAGATTGGCTCCCTCCAATATGTCTACAAATGGCTGCCAGACTGATGTCTCTAAAACAAGCTTCACCGCTTCACACCCTCGCTGAAAACCCCTTCATGACCCCATATGACCTATTAGGTCAAATGGAGTTCAAATCTTCTTAGCACGGCATACAAAGTCCCTGCTTACTTCCCCACCTCACCCATCGTCCACCTCCGTCCATTTCACCTTCAATCAGTACCAAGCTGCTTCGAGTTTTCTGCTCATCCCATTTCATACCTCTGTGACTTTAACACACTGAATTCTGCCTAGAGTCCCCACCTCACCTCCCACATACACACAGATACACGAGTTCCTATTTACTGCTCGAAATTCCGTTTAGGAATCTCTCCACTAGAAGTTTATCGTACTTCGTTATCTAATCCCTTCCCAACAGATTTAATTACTCCCTTCTCGGGATCTCTCTTGACTTATTAGAGTTTATGGTCACTTACTTGTTTCACATCTGCTCTCACTAATAGACTGTGATCTTGTTCTCCTGGATTTATATTTTAGCTTCTCCCTTCTTTGTATTTGCCTCAGGTATATCCACAAAGCAGAAACTTGATCTTAAAATTACCTACCATTTCTTTTCCAAAGGTACCTTGAAGGTTCATGGCAAGTTCATAATGAGACTATAGACTTTTTACTCTATTAAGCACACGGTGCTTGGCAAAGCAGGTGCTTAGTAAGTGTGTTGAATGAATAAACCAATAGAGAGAAAGGGTTAATGAGGTCTACAATTCTGGCAAATGGTATTTGCTCCTGTCATTTGTCCAGATGAGTCAAATGAAATCCTAACTGGCAAATATGAAACTGTGGATTCTTGGTAAGCCTGAAGTCTTTACAACCAAAGTTGAAGTTGGGGTTCACATTTGAGGAACTTGAGGTTGAAGGAAGCAAGGGCCTGATGGTATATCATATTGCAAGACAGTATGAAAATTCATCAATCCTATCAGAGTACTTAAACTCCAGATTAAAAGAAAATAAAGTCTGTGTTCTTCTTGTCACTTGTTTGGAGGATAAATGGTTCATTCTTACAGCAAATGTCTTACAGAACCAGTTTGGAAGTAGAAGTGAGTTGGAAGTAGAAATGTCATTGATGTTTACTCATGCTTCAAAGGATGCAGTAAGCAGTGGGTTTGCCCAGTGATATTACGGACAAGTGTTGGAAAGAGCAAACGTACGCGTGTGTGGTTCACACAGTCCCAAGTCTCATGGCAGCATGTTGGTTAATGGAGCTGGCTGCAAAGACTACATCAAATGTGAAAAGGTCCCATCCCCACTTGACAACTGTGTTATCACGCATCTCCCTCCCTGCAATGTCTCTTATCTTGTTTATTAGTCTAGGCATAAGGATACCGCTCGCACTGAAATTAAAATAAAAATTTAGATCATCCTTAATCAGAATATAACCTGCCTCTCATTCTGCAGCCCTGCTCCCAACCCTCATGTGAGAACCTAATTCATTCCTACCACGTGTCTCAGTTTCCATTTGCTACTCTGCAGAGGAGATAAGCAGCTGTGACAATTAGTTCTCCGAGACAACTTTGGTGCCCATTATGTGCCAGGCACCAAAGACAAAATAAGAAACCAGACACATCCAGGGCTGGTCCTCTTAGCATTCACAGTCAAGTGAAAGGTGTTACAGACGGACTACATTCTCCTTCTAAGTTTTGGTCCACTTGACATCAGGTATTTTCTGTATGGCATTTTGCATACAATTAACTCAGTTACATGGTCATAGTTTAGTCTGACAGTCAGGGTGGAGGCAGGGGAAGGGGTGTGTGACTTATGGCAACTCAACAGTTGGAGCCAAGGGCCTTTAGCACACAGAGGCTTGGGTATGCACTCAGAATTCTCAGTCTGAATCTTCCAAAGACCTGCACTGTAGCTGGGAGTCTTCCACTTTGGCCACACCTGTCTGGGAAAGGGGCATTGCCACTCGTTTGCACAGATAAAGGCTTTAACCAGTTCTACCATAGTAGGGGTACTATGCTCACATCTAAAAGCGGCATTTTACCTGTGATAAGCTTTATACTTTCACATTCATCTTTTGTCATTTTGATTCTCATAGTTGGTCTAGCTGGGTTCCATTACATGACATCACGGATATAAACCACTCAGTCAGAAAATAGCAAAACTGGGGTAAAACTCAGGGCTTTAGCTGTGCACGGTAGCTCACGCCTGTAATCCCAGCACTCTGGGAGGCCAAGGCGGGCAGATCACCTGAGGTCAGGAGTTCAAGACCATCCTGACCAAAATGGAGAAACCCCGTCTCTACTAAAAATACAAAATTAGCTGGGCATGGTGGTGGGCGCCTGTAATCCCAGCAACTCGAGAGGCTAAGGCAGGAGAATCGCTTGAGCCCAGGAGATAGACGTTGCGGTGAGCTGAGATCATGCCATTGCACTCCAGCCTGGGCAAGAGTGAAACTCCGTCTCAAAAAGTCAGGGCTTCTGGCCGCACAAAGGACAGCGGTCAAAAATCACTATGAGAACAAGTGAAGGTCATTTAAGTCAAGTTGTGTAAAATGTTAAGCAAGGATTAAAGAAGCAGAATCTTCCCCCCATCCTTTTCCTGTTTTTCTTTACCACTTCCAATAATAAGAGCAACTGAAGAAACAATATACTCAAACAGGAGGAAGAGGTCAGAGGATGAGAGACAGGGTGGCATTTTTCTACCTGGGAGCAAAGCACAATCACTTAGCATGGAAGGTACAGAGAAAAGGGTCTGTCTTCTCAATGCAGCCACCCCAGGATATCAAAAGTAAGGTGGCAGTTTTCATATTACCCCAGGTGTTTGCAATTTATCTAGAGTACAGTTTTGTCTGAAGAGTGGCATTAAATATTTCTATAAATTATGAAATAACACAGGGATATTACAAAGGCATTCAAAGGCAAAAAAGTGTGTGTGTATACATATGTGTATGTATGTGCATATATGCACATGTGTGTACATATACATAGTTCTGTATATATGTACTTCATAGATACATATATCTCTCATATATATATTTCAGCATCATGCTAACAGTTCTGTTTTTCCATTATTATTCAATAGAGCAATAATTTACTGTATAGCTTCTGTCTGCCAGGTACAACATAGTATTAAACACGGAAAGAAAAACTGGCTTTGGTTTCTACTCTCAAAAAGCGTATAGTCTCATGAATTTAATTTTCCCTCCTAAAGGGAAACCTTTCAATTTTATCTCAGAGCAATGCTTAGGAGTTTGGGCTCTCTTGAGGAATTCAGAAGAGCAAAAGGTGTAAGATTCTGTTCACCCAGGAAGGACTTCTTACTCTTCGTAGCTTGGTGAGGGATAGGTTACTTCCAAGAGGGGTATTACATAGTAGGCTATGCCCGAGTGTGAAATACTGGAAGAGATGCCTTCCCAGCCAGCTGCAATTACAACAAAGGTTTCCTTTATAGCAACATCTTAACACGCAGTCATTTCCATCTTCTTCTTCCAGATTCCAGGCAAAAATCTTCATTTTAAAACAATTCAGTTATCTTAATCTGGAAAAGACAAAGGGGAAATGTGGCAGCTATCTTCAAATAGTTAAGATCTTTCTTATGTTGCTCCACAACCAGGACCCGTGGATAGACGTTATGGAGAGGCCAATTTTAGCTCAAATACGAAAGAATTTATGAGTTGCCTCAGGAGATAATGAGCTCCCCAGCCCTGGAATATACAAGCAGATGGATGGCCATCTGCCAGGGCTGCCATAGAGGGTATTCCAGCAGTAGATTAGAAGTTGAATGAGGTACCTTCCATCTCAAAGTTCTTGGATTCTCTCAGTCTGTCTCTTTGGCCCAAGGCTAAAAGGAAATTTGGATCTTTGGAGAAATGCAACACTTATTGTTGAAAGTAAAAACTTGCCTTATGTATTTGGGTCTTTTTCTTTAGATGTATGGGCACTTTTCTTTTTTTTTTTTTTTTTTGAGATGGAGTCTTGCTCTGTCGCCAGGCTGGAGTGCAGTGGCATAATCTTGGCTCACTGCAACCTCCACCTCCTGGGTTCAAGTGATTCTTCCGCCTCAGCCTCCCGAGTAGCTAGGACCACAGACGCGTGCCACCATGCCCGGCTAATTTTTGTATCTTTAGTAGAGACGGGGTTTCACCGTGTTGGCCAGGATGGTCTCGATCTCCTGACCTTGTGATCCGCCAGCCTCGGCCTCCCAAAGTGCTGGGATTACAGGCGTGAGCCATCGTGCCCACCCTGGGCGCTCTTCTTTAAATGCAGTGAAGATACTTAATCCCAGAAAAGGCAATAATTACTTAAGTGTTCTATTGGCAAAAGTAATATTATCGACACACTGAAGTGTTACTAGGTAAATAGCATTAATAGCCTCATTAAAAAAGGATACATTTACATGAGAGGACGACAGTTTCAAAATGAAACCAATCTGCATAGATGCACAACATGCTTGTTTTTAAAAATGACTTCTTATAACACACACACGCATATACATTCAGGAATGAAAACAATAAGTAAAGTAAAATGAAAAAAAATCTCAATATATATTCCTGTTATGCCTCTGTGTCAGACTTTCCCTCCTGCCAACGGAAGGATGGTTTTCTTCAAGCATTTTCCAGCATTAACATTTGGGTAAAGTTCAGCACATACAATAATACCTTGTTCTTCTGAATAAAACAGACTCCAAGCTACCCTCCCCCTCCCCCCTTCTGAGGGAGTACACTGCTTTTCAAATGAGAATTAATTAGGCCCACTGTTGAGGTGATATGGTCGACTTAAAAATCTGGCTGGGAAAGAGGAATAGAGAAATTTACTTGTTTATTTATTTTTTGAGACTGAGTTTTGCTCTTGTTGCCCAGGCTGGAGGGCAGTGGCATGATCTCAGCTCACTGCAACCTCTGCCTCCCAGGTTCAAGCCATTCTCCTGCCTCAGCCTCCTGAGTAGCTGGGACTACAGGTATGTGCCACCACACTCGGCTAATGTTTGCATTTTTAGTAGAGATGGTCAGGCTGGTCTCAAACTCCTGACCTCAGGTGATCCACCCACCTCAGCCTCCCAAAGTGCTGCAATTACAGGTGTGAGCCACCGCGCCCAAGTGAGAGGAGTTAAACTGAAAAACAAAAGCTGAAGAGGTAGACCCAGGTGAAAATACCTATATACAAATACCTATACAGTTAATAACGAAGTAAGTCTTCTCTCTCCCAACTCCAGAGACAAGACTTTTATTTCTTGGTAGTGATATAAGGGTCTGTTTTATGGTGTCGCTGGCTAAAGAAGTGGGTGGGGGAAGAGAGAAAATGTTTATTAAATCATAGAGGCTACCCCAGGACTGTGTTTTCAACCATCAGCTGAAGTTAGTGAATGATTATTCCATGGCTCCTAGGTGGCAGGCACCGTCCTCAATTTTTGCTGGGCATGGTTCCTGTCTCCAAGAACCAGCTATTATAAGTAAAATTTTCAGTGCCTCGAAAGAAGTAGCACTCAAATATAAATTTCCTCAGCAAGGCAATTTACTTCTACAGGACGGTGTGGCTCACAGACGGAACAAAGGTGAGCACACACCCAGACAAGGGAGGGGAAAGGCTACTTATGCCTGATGTAGGTCACCCCTACTGCTGTGTCATTCCCCTATTGGCTAGGGTTAGACGGCACAGTCTAGTCTAATTCCATCCGATTGGCTGTTTTAAAGGGAGCAGGGGTATGAGCCAGAGTGGCAGAGTGGGTAGTTTGGCAGGTCAGAGCAGGTTGCCAGGGGTCAAAGCAGGTGACAGGAGCAGATGACTAGGATGAGTCAGGATGGAGCAGGTGACTGGGGGAACAGATGTGAACTACTGATTAGAACTGGTGGAAAAGGTTGTTTACCAAAACGACAAGGAAGTTAAACTTTAAAATGGAGAATTAAATAAGAGAGCTGAACATACTGACAGACATTCTTTGAAGAGAAACTTGGGGTTCACTATAACACAGCTCACTCCAGCGAGGCCTACACAGGCAACATCCCCCTGTGCACTCCCTTAGTGGGGACCCCACTAATTCCAGCCCTCAGTTCAACATTGTTGCCTCTGCACCTTACTCATTAACAACAAAATCAATCTGAATGCACAAGTAAATACATTTGGATACTTTTTTTTTTGAGATGGAGTCTCACTCTGTTGCCCAGGGGTGCAGTGATGTGATCTCGACTCACTGCAACCTCTGCCCCCCAGGTTCAAGCAATTCTTTTGCCTCAGCCTCCTCAGTAGCTGGGATTACAGGCACCTGCCACCACACCCGGCTAATTTTTGTATTTATAGTAGAGACGGGTTTTCACCACATTGCCTGGCTGGTCTTGAACGCCTGATCTCAAGTGATCCGCCTGCCTCGGCCTCCAAAAGTGCTGAGATTATAGGTGTGAGCCACCTCGCCAGGCCCTGGATATATAGCTTATATATAAACTTGCACTAATGAATAGTAAGAATTCTGAGGATAAATGTGCAAAGCACTTCACAGTTTACAAAATGTTTTCACAACCACCATCATATTTCTCATTTCAACCCTTAGTTGTGTTATCCTTGTTTCAAAAAGAAAAAATTCCTATTTATTTTTAATATTATTTGTTTGTTTTTGAGACAGGGTCTCATTCTGTCGCTCAGGCTGGAGTGCAGTGGTAGTATCATAGCTCACTGCAGCCTTGAACTCCTGGGCTTAAGCAATCGTCTTGCCTCAGCCTCCCATGTAGCTTGGACCACATTCGTGTGCCACCACACCCAGCTAATTTTTTATTTTTTGTAGAGATGGAGGGTCTCTCTTTCTACCCTAGGCTGGTGTCAAACTCCTAGGCTCAAGTGACCTGCCCACCTCAGCCTCCCAAAATGCTGGGATTACATGTGTAAGCCACCATGCCTGGCCGAAAATACCTATTTAGTAGTAAATTATGAGCCTTTAAGTTGTATTTTTTCATTTTAAATCAAAATATTCCCCTTCCACTACTTATATTTTAATAACCCCACTACCATCCTGATAAAAGAATACATACAGAACCCGAGGTACAAAGTGATTCACCAAACCAAGCTGTGCCACTTAAATGAGCTAAAATCTAAACTCCTGCTTTGTAAGCTTCCAGGCTCTTTTCTTGTAACTGAGCCAAGTCACCAGCTTTGCCTTGGGCCAAATGAAAAGATCAAAACATTCTTTATAGAATGGAAAACATAGGTGAAATCAAAATAGCTGGAAATTTCAACCTACCACTTGAAACAAGAGTAAAAATTAAGGTTAAAAAAATCAATCTTACTTTTAAAGTAAGTTCAACTGTATCTTTCTCTCTCTTATTCTGTGCCTTGTTTTATACAGGTGCCTTGTTTCAGATGTGTCTCTCCCAGGGGCAGGATCCAATTGTTTACAATTGTTGACTATTTTAAAAGACAATATTTGGAAAACATCCCCCAGGATGATATACACGGTCCATTATACAGGTTTTAGTCACTAGGGCTGAAACTAAGCATCTAGACTCTGGGTCCAGACAGAACCACACTATTCTTTGTGTTTAACAGAGCACGTGGTTGACATTTAATAAATGTTAGATAATAAAAATAGAAGCAGTACTTCAAAGTAACAATATCTGAAGAATCTCATAAGCACAAAGTAAGGTAAACAAACCACCACTACACATCTGGATTTGCATATAAAGGCACCTTCCCCTTCCAATATAAAAGAACACCTGCTGGACCGCAGGTTTCACCCAATGCCATGGTAAGAGAAGGGAAAAAAAAGGCTCTTCCGTTCAGCTCTCTTCCCTAATTATTCCTTAGATCTGAATAAAGAAAATACAGCACACATGATCAGAAATAATTTATAAGTAAATAAATAGCAGTGGAGTAGGGGGTGGAGGTTAATCACGTTATCAATAACAGGGTGAGCAGAAATGGACAGATGGGAGCACCAAATTGTTGACAGCAGCATGAAACAGAAAAGGAAGTTCAAAGCCAGAGGAGATGAGTTAAGATATTAAACTTGGTTTCCATGTTAATTCAAAACTGTTTGTTTGGGAGCTGAAGGAAGAGGGAAGCAATGATAACTCCAGCAGAGAAACTGCTCATTAATATCCTAGCAAAACAATAACCTCTGATAACAGGAAATATTATATCTCCAGAGAAAAGACAGAAATTCAGATTTACTCTCCCATCCATGGAGCTCATGGATGCTTTAACACAGTACATTCGACCAAGCTGAATAAATATCAACAAGAAGGTTAAAACATTGATTAGGGGAAATACTTCACATTGCTGACATCTGTAAACAAACAGAGCAGCTAAAAACAAAACAGGCAGGGAGATGCAGGCTATTTTACTCCTCTGGAAGTAAGGCTGGTGATTTGTGGTTCTAGCTGCCCAGCGGGTGGCTTGAGGTAGGGGTTGGGGAGCAGGAAGCAGGGGGAATGAGAGATGGGAAGGAACATTTCCTTGGTGCAAAGCTGTCGAAGGCTGCTACTATTGAGTTTATTACAGTGTTTTATGAAGCAGTACAAGAGATTACCCAAACATCTTCAGCTAACATCAAGATGACACTGGACACCTAAGATAACAAATGGTTTGGTTGGGAGCAGTGGCTCACACCTGTAATCCCAGCACTTTGGGAGGCTGAGGCTGGAGGATCACTTGAGGTCAGGAGTTCCAGACCAGCCTGGTCAATATGGTGAAACTCTGTCTCTACTAAAAATACAAAAATTAGCCAGGTATGTGGTGGCACACGCCTGTAATCCCAGCTACTCAGGAGGCAGAGGCAGGAGAATCGTTTGAACCCGGGAGGTAGAGGTTGCAGTGAGCTGAGATCTCACCACTGCACTCCAGCCTGGGTGACAGAGCGAGACTCTGTTTCAAAAACAAACAACAGACAAACCAAAGTGTAGCAACTGAGCTCTTATGAGGTATTTTATATTGTGAGGGGCAGACAGGAAATAAAAGACTAGTTATGACCATATGTCAAGTGTTTATTAGCTGCTGGGCACACCACCTGCACTGTTTCATTTGCGTCAACACAACCCTGACGAAGGCACTATTATTATGTCAGTTCTTGCAGATGACAAAACTGAGGGTTAGCGAAATTAACTTGCCCAATGTCACACAAGTCAGTGACAAAGCCAGCACTTTCTGAGACCATACTTCCTACCCACTATATCACATATACCAATTAGAAGTCTCAAAAAAATAGAATGGGTTATTGGGTGACAGGAAAAGTTCCCTAAGACAGAAGATGTTCACCCATCTCCAGGGTAAGTAGAGAAGGGACAAAAGCAATGAGTCGCTCAGTATAAGGACACAGTAGGTGATCTCTGAGGTACTTTTTTTCCTTCCATTTTTAAAATATATAATTCACATGCCATAAAATTCACTATTTTAAAGTGTACAACTCAGTGATTTTTAGTACATTTGCAAGGTTATACAGCTATTGCCACTAACTCCAGGATATTTTTACCACCGCCCCTGCAAAAAATTCCAAATATTTTCATTACCCCATATCCACGGACATCCTCTGCTTTCCCAATCCCTGGAAACCGCGAATCTACTTTCTGTGAATTTTCCTATTTCTATACATTTCATCTGAAGGAATCATACAATATGTTGCCTGTATACCATTGGAGACCGCCTTCTCCACCTAGCATAAAGTTTTCAAGGTTCATTACGTCACATGTTATCAGTACTTTATTCCTTTTTTAAGGCCAAATGACATTTCCCTATATGAATGTGGTTTACCCACTCAGTTGACAGACTCTAAAGTACTTTCAGTTCTGAGATTTTATGACACAGATTTTACTCATACAATTATGGATTGATTTAGCTCTGGAGCTGTATTTGCCTCATCTTGCTAGACATCTGTAAGTTGAGACAACACTGCTACCTAAAACTCAACATGGCCAAAATTATGCTGATTTTCCCCTCAGAGCCTATCTCTGCTCTATGCTTTCCCAGTTCTGTTAACCAATCTCCTTGGTTCACAAAAGTCTTTTGTTTTTTAAACTCCTCCCTCTCCGGAATGCTACATATTAACTTATATGCTAACATCTGTACATTTTTCCCCAATCTGTTCCTACTTTACCAAATGTAAGCCTCTTGTTGGCATATTATAATATCACTCCACTAGTCTTCCTGCCTCCAACTCCCCTTTTCCTACTCTATACTACTTCAGCATAATTCAGTTGCCAAGTCAACTCTTAAATGTTCAGTTATATTCAAGTCATCCCCAAGATCAAACACCTTGAATGCAATGTATACTTCTCAGAATTTCTGCCCCTTAGTCCAGTGTAGATAACTGCAATTTAGGGAGGGAGAAAGGCAGGAAACTAATATTCACGCACTTGGCACTATTAGGCTGTCAACACCTTTAAGTACAGAAACCATTTCCACAGCCGGGTAAAAAGACAAAGGCTTGGTGGAAGACAGAGCTTATCCTGACTCCTGGCTGTGCCACTGAGAACATCACAAACACTATTAGCTTCAGTTACCTTCTCTGGAAAAATGGAGAAAAACCACTTACCTTATGAGGTTTTCGTGAAGACAGGACTCATGTATGTAGTGAACAGCACCTGTTTTTCAATATATATATATTTTCGGAGACAAGCTCTCTGTCACCTGGGCTGGAGTGCAGATCATGGCTCACTGCAGCCTCCACCTCCTGGGTTCAAGTGATCCTCAACCTCCCAAGTAGCTGGGACTACAGGGGCACACCGCCTCGCCTAGCTAATTTTTCTATTTTTTTGTAACTTGGTGTTTTACCATGTTGCCCAAGCTGGTCTTGAACTCTTGGGCTTAAGCAATCCACTACCTCAGCCTCCCAAAGTGCTAGGATTACAGGCGTGAGCTACTATATCTGGCCAGCTATTAATTTTTTTTTTATTTTTATTTTTGAGACGGAGTTTCACTCTTGTTACCCAGGCTGGAGTGCAATGGCGCGATCTCGGCTCACTGCAACCTCCGCCTCCTGGGTTCAAGCAATTCTCCTGCCTCAACCTCCCGAGTAGCTGGGACTACAGGCATGCAATACCATGCCCAGCTAATTTTTTTTTTTTTTTTTTTTTGTATTTTTAGTAGAGACGGGGTTTCACCATGTTGACCAGAATGGTCTGGATTTCTGCACCTCATGATCCACCCGCCTCGGCCTCCCAAAGTGCTAGGATTATAGGCGTGAGCCACCGCGCCCAGCCCTTTTTTTTTTTTTTATTTTTGAGACAGAGTCTCACTTTGTCGCCAGGCGCCAGGCTGGAGTGCAGTGGCGCAATCTCAGCTCACTGCCACCTCTGCCTCCCGGGTTCAAGCGATTCCCCTGCTTCAGCCTCCGGAGTAGCTGGAACTACAGGCGCGTGCCACTACACCCGGCTAACTTTTTGAATTTTAGTAAAGTTGGGGTTTCACCATGTTGGCCAGGATGTCTCGATCTTCTGACCTCGTGATCTGCCCGCCTCGGCCTCTCAAAGTGCTGGGATTACAGGCGTGAGCCACCGCTCCTGGTCAGCTATTAATTTTAATACTAATCTTGGAAGTTTCTAAAGTACATTTCAGACTAAGAGAAAAGGAAAGGTGGAGTCAGGGCCTGGAATGTCAGCTGGGGAGACTGGAAGGAGCCTAAGCCTTACTGGGGAAGAGAGCTCAGGATGGATGGTAGAGGGAAATACAGCTGGCCAGATAAATTATGAACATCTCCAAAACAAAGCAGTTTAGTCTCGATACAGCAGTAACCATAGCTTCTGCAGGTTCTTGGGCAGGCAAGCGGCATAACGAAAGGAATGTTTTGGGGTAAATCTGGTGGGTAGCCATGCATGACAGGCTGGAGAGTAGAGGGAGCGATCTATGCAGGTGTTTTAGACATGGGGCTGTGCCGCAAGATGACCTGCTGCAGTGGAAACAGAGCAAGGGGCAAATCAGAGATATTATGAAAGAAAAAAAATCATAGGACCAAGTAACAAATACTGTAAATGAGCCTAACATCCACTTTTCTTTCCCTAAGGCCTATGATTCATTTTTTTCCTCAAACCATCTTCAAACACCCTGCTCCCCTGCAAAGCTTTCTGAAACAAAGCTGGGAATAAGTTAACCAATTAATCAATCAACTCTATAGTCACTGCTGCCAAGCTATTCTGGCCCAAGATAGAAAAATTCCTCCTTATTTTAATCTGCCTTGGTATGCCCACCCTTAATTGCATGTCAGATCAGTATATCTTTGAAGAGAGAGGAAGAAAAGAGTTGAGAATATAAGTTAATCATAACGCATGTTTAAAGACGCAGAACTGGCTGGGTGCCATGGCTCACGCCCATAATCCCAACACTTTGGGAAGCTGAGGCGGGCAGATTGCTTGAGGTCAGGAGTTCAAGACCAATCTGGCCCACATGTTGAAACCCAGTCTCTACTAAAAATACAAAAAATTAGCTGGGCATGGTGGCAGGTACCTATAGTCCCAGCTACGCAGGAGGCTTAGGTAGGAGAATTGCTTGAACCTGGGAGGCAGAGGTTTCAGTGAGCCAAGATCACACCACTGCACTCCACTCTGGGCAACAGAGCGAGAGAAGGAAGGGAAGAAGGGAGAGAGGAAGGAAGGGGAGGAAGGAAGGAAGGGAGGAAGGGAGGGAGGAAGGAAGGGAGGAAGGGAGGGAGGAAGGAAGGGAGGAAGGGAGGAAGGGAGGGAGGAAGGAATGGAGGAAGGAAGGGGGGAAGTAGGGAAGGGAGGGAGGTGGGTAGGAAGGAAGGAAGGTAGGGAGTAAGGAAGGAAGGACGGGAGGGCGGGCGCGAGGAAGGAAGGGG
>CAUYLG010046378.1:0-37850 GCA_963573385.1 Cacajao melanocephalus
CAGCATACCCAAAGGGCCCAGAGCATAGTAGGTGCCCAACACACCCAAAGGGTCCAAAGCACAGTAGGCATCCAACACACCCAAAGGGTCCAGCACACAGTAGGCGCCCAACACAGCCAAAGGGCCCAGCACACAGTAGGCATCCAACACACCCAAAGGGTCCAGCGTACAGTAGGTACCCAACACACCCAAAGGGCCCAGCACACAGTAGGCATCCTACACACCCAAAGGGTCCAGAGCACAGTAGGCGCCCAACACACCCAAAGGGCCCAGACACCTTTGAGACTGTGAAGGAACAGCCCCGCCAGCCAGGCAAGAGGGAGAACTAGTGACGGAGCAGAATCCATGTCTTGGACTGCGCTGGGAGCCAGGGTGCCTTCAGCGACAGCCTCCCGCTGCAGCACAGGCTCTGATCTGGCACAGGCTACAGGCCGCTACCATGCACCAGGCCTTCCTGCCACAGGGGTGGCCCTTTACTGCCTCCCCACTGACAGCCCTGAGGTGGGATCGCATCCACCCTGTGCAGAAGGGACCTGAGCCTGCCCAGCCACACACAGCAGACATCAGACCTGAACAGGACCCCAGCAAAGTGACTCTGCACCCTGTATTCCCTGCGTGCACTCGGGCACCCGGAACACCAGGCTCTGGAGAAAGTGGGCGAGCTGCACACAGCACAGCCGTCTTCATGGGCCTGAGGGTCAGCGAGCTCAGAAATGACCCAAGGGAGGCCAGGTGCAGTGGCTCACACCTGTAATCCCAGCATTTTGGGAGGCCGAGGCGGGAGGATGATTTGAGCCCAGGACTTTATGACAAACCTGGGCAACATGGTGAGACCCTGTCTCTATAACAAATTTAAAAATTAGCCGGATGTGGTGGCGCACACATGTAGTCCCAGATGCTCGGGAAGCTGAGGCAGGAGGATCACTTGAGCCCAAGAGTTTGAGGCTGCAGTGAGTCGTGATTGCACCACTGTACTCCATCCTGGACGACAGATTGAGACCCTAATACACTCCCCAACTCTTCACCTCCAATAAATGAAAGAAATATTCGAAGGGCAACCGTGACTGAGGTTGTAGTCCAAGGCCAAGCAGCAGCCAGTGCTTCTCACCCCAGACTCTGCGCTGCGCTCTTGGAGAGTGGGGAAGGGCTGGGCAGAGACCTCCCCCCTTCCCTTCCCCACTGTGAGGCCTCCAGCAAGCCCTATTCCCTCCCTGAGAATGCCTCCTCGTCCACAGAAGAAGCGTCTCCACGTGCGGCCCTAACAAGCCGTCTTTACCCACCAGTCAGCCCCAGAAAATGCCAGACATCGCACGGGCACCCCCAGCTCACAACAGACATCTGCATCTGTCTTCTCCCCAGGGCACAGAGGCCAGACCAGCTCCCAGCTTCCTCCTCACCCAGCCGCCAAGCTTGAGGCTTAGGGGCGAGGATTCCCAAAGCAGTAGCAGAGCCAGAAACCATTCTTCAAGTCAGCAAGTCAGCAAGTCACCCCCGGCCCCGCCTCCGCCCACCGTTTTTAATGGTTAACCAGCACAATAAAAACAGCGATAATAGGTTTCTGATCCCTTATCACTGTCACACGGCGGAGGCCTCGGAGGCTGCGAGTGCCCCCCCACCACTCCCGCCACCAGGCCGGACCGCAGGCTGGATGCCCCTTTCATCTGCAGCCAAGCAGCTCAGAGGGGAGAGTGTTTCCAAACCAAGCCCTTTCCAGTGCAAATTTCGCAGCAAAAATAGAAAAGGAAGTTCTTAATCTGCTGTTTCATGTGTGACAAGCAGTTCTGTGGTGGGACAGCGGCCCCAAGAATGCCCCGTCCCTTTATCTGAGGCCTTCCCCGTGCAAGTAAAGGCTGCATCGCCCAGGCCTTTTGTGCTCAGTGACCACGGGCCTGGGCTTTATTGTGGGGACCCGAGGCTGGGCCAGGCCGCCCCATTCCAGCCGCCTTTGATCTGAGTTTGGCACCAGGAATGTGGCCGACCGCCTATCCGGGCATCGGATGCCTGGAGCCTGGTTCCCCACCACGCAGCTTCAAGAGACTTTGAAACAAGTGAGCAGGGAGCAAAGCCCGAATGCAGAGGCCGCAGAACCCTACGCCACACCTGTAGCTGACAGCAAGGGAAAGTCAGGGAGGATTGAAAGCAAAGTCCAGACCCAGAGAAGCCCCGCAAGGGGGCACTGGACCGTGGAGTCTGCTCCGTGCACTCTTCCCCCTTTATCTCCTAAGAGGGTCTGGGACTTGTGTACACACTTTACCAAAAAAATATAAAGAAAGAAAAGAAGAGAGAGAGACAGAGAAGAGGGGAGAGATGAAGGGAGGAAAGGAGGAAGGAAGGGAGGGAGGAAGGAGGCGGGGAGGGAGGAAGGAAGGGAGGGGGAGGGAGGGAAGAAGGAATGAGGGAAGGATGAGAGGGAGGGAGGAAGGAAAGAAGGAGGGAGGGAGGGAGGGGAAAGGAGGGAGGGAGGAAGGAAGGAAAGAAAGATGGAGAAAGAGGAAGAAAGAGACAGAGGGAAGGAAGGGAGGGAGGGAGGATGGAGACTGGGGAGGAGGGAGAGAGGAGGGAAGGGAGGAAGGATGGGAGGGAGGGAGAGAGGGAGGGGGAAAAAGAAGGAAAAGAAAAGAAGGAAGGAGAGAGAGGGAGAGAGAGAGGGAAAGAAGGAAGGGAGGGAGGAAGGATGGAAGGTAGACGGGTGAGGGAGGGAGGAAGGGAAGGAAGGAAGGGAGGGAAAGAGTTCAGAAAAATAGTTCTGACTGACAGTCTCTGAAGTTTTAAGAACCTGGCCTCTGTTACATGATTAAGGGAGTTGGTGAATGAATGAGCCGAGGCAGCCGTGTTCTTCTCCCTCTCCCAGAAAACAGCCGGGTGGGGGGGCCCCTCTCAAGTTGGGAGGCCTCAGAGATTCTTCTTTCCCCTTAAAAGGCCTGTCTCCGTGGAATGCCTGCTTCCCAGTGGAACCAGCTGCTGCTTCCCAGAGGAAAATCTCACACTGGGCCTGGGGTCCTTCTCACAAACTCGGCCTCGGAAACATGATGGCTGCGTGCCAGGCCTCGCCCCTAACCCCACTCCCACACAGCGGCCGCCTCTCTCCTCCAGCACTCAGTGGAGCTGGACCTGCTGGTGACGGAGCCCTGCCCCCACCCTGCTTGCTCCTCACCATCCCTCTGCCCCAAACGAAGTGAATCTCTCCTGTGGGTCTCGGAGTCACTGTCTCCATCCAGAGTCACTCATTCTAGAGAGGCAAGGACAAGGACGGACTTGCTGCAGTTGGAGCACACACGGGACGGGAAAGAAAATGGGTGGGAAGGTGAGTTGGGGGGGACGCTGGGGGTCACGTGGGGTCCACAGCAGCCCGGCCTAGCCTCCATGGCAGGAGCCCCTCCTGAGGGAGGAGACTCAAGTCCAGGCCGCTGAATGAGTCCAGAGGTGTGGAGCTTGCAGGCACACACAGGGGTAAGACATCTGGCAAAGTCTTCATGTCTGTACCCACGCCATCACCTGACCAGCTGGGAGATCCCAGGCTCAGAGGCAGCCTTCGCCCCAGCGTCTCCTGAGCAGCTGGAGACAGCCAGGTTCTCGTCTGGGGACCGAGCCGCCTGCTGGGAACAAGCCCACCTGAGACAAGCCCTTCTGCCCCCAGGCCTGCCTCTCACCCCCCAGCTGCCCATCACAGCTTCATGTCCTGGACAGGCTACTCCACCTCTCTGACCCCCAGTGACCCACACACAAGCTCCGTTTTGGTTAAAGATTTGCTGAGATTCCAACCTTGCAGTCTGTGAGGCCCACGACTCGGAAGCTTGGAACCCGGGCATAAGACTTGAGCCTGCTCAGGACTTTGAAAGCCCGATGGGGTCCTCAGGCTGCACCTTGGGCATCTGGGGAGGGGGATGAGCAGAGCTCAGAGGTCTCACAGATGAGGAGACTCAGGACTGCACGCTGGAGCTGCAGGAAGGCACTGGAAGCCCCAGGAAGCAGCAGGGCCTGTAAGTCCACCCCCAGGACAGATGCTCCTGAAAAGACGGGGCTGCAGAGCTGGAAGAGGCAGAGCCTTAGAGATATTGCAATGACTTAAAACGGCGAAGGTCATCTTCAGTTCACTGACTGTCCCAGTACCCAGACCATGGAAATCACTTCCTCAGGCCATGGGAAAAAAAGCAGCTGAGGGGTGAAACGAAAGGGCATGGAGAGGGGACTAGCCCAGAGAGGAGAGGAGGAAAGGGCTCCCCCGAAGACGGGCGAACGGGCCACCAGCTCACGGAGGCCGTGCATGGCCAGCACTGGGACCCAGCAAGGTGGTGTCCATCAGGGAAGAGGGGGTGGGGCTTCTGGCCTCCACCCTTCCTTTCCTCACCCCACACCTTGCACTGCTGATAGCTCTTCCTTTCTCAAGAGCCGTCCATGGCTCCCACTGGCTGCCAACTCAAGTCTCAACATCTTCCCAGAGGAAGTGGCATTTACACAAGGCCTCGAAGGGTGGGGAGGAGGGAGGACAGATGGGCAGGGCGTGGGAACCCTGCACAGAGATCCAAAGGAATGGACATGCATGGCCAGCGTGGCAGGAGAGGAAGGAGGTGTGAGGATGGAGAAGAGGGCAGCCCCGGAAGAGGCTGGCAAGCCCATCCCCTCCTGAGGTGGCTCTGGAAGACCTCTAGGAGTGAGGAGCCCCTGCTGCTGGCACCCCGGAGGCAGGCTACCTGGCCAGTGGCTGTGCAGAAAGATGTTTTGCTTTCTCTCCTGCTGGCAGTGGAAGGAGGGGAGGGCAGGATGGAGGAGCCGCAGGACAGGGGGGCCGGGTGAGGCCTGCGCATGGCAGGAAGGCTGTGGGCCGGTGTTGGCTAGCTGGGGCTGGAGGGACATCCGCCACACAAGTTGAGACGTGCAGCCACAGGCAGCCTCCCCTCAGCCCCCTACTCACAGCCCTGTGCAGGCCCCTGCGCACCCTGGGCCCAGCCTCCCCATCCCCCCAACACAACTGTTCTGGGATTCCTGGCTTCAGGTCCATGCTCTGCCATCTCGTGCTCTGTCCTCGAGGCAGGTCGGGGCCTGTGCACTGCAACTCGGGCCCATGGTCTGATGTCTGCTCCGTGACCAGCCCAGGCTAGCCTGTGGGGACACAGGGGCATTTCTGCAGCCGGAGGACCTGAGACACAGGGCGCGCCCCCAGGGAACAGCCGGACGGTGGGTGGAGATGGGGTGTATGCTCCCCAGTAGGAGAGCGGGCACCAGGGTGGGCTCATGGCTGGGTGTCTCTGGGTTGGTGTTTTTGCTGGGTCCATCAACCCTACCTGAAGTCGGGGTTTCTGAGGCCCAAGACCCAGGCCCTGAGGTGTAAGGCTGGCAGGTGTGGTGGGAGCTCCTGGAGGACACACCCAGGGTGCCCTACAATCCATTTGAGCCTTCAGCACGGCGTTTACCTCCCTGGGCCTCAGTTTCCCCCTCTGTGACACAGGGTAAAGGTCCCGGCCCCGTTTTCAGGAAGGCGGAGGACCTTGAGGCCAGGGTCTTGGACGGGGAATGCGTGTGGTCCCCTGTGCCCATGAGAGGGGCTGCCGTTGTCACTGGTCCCACATCAGGAAACTAAATCATTGATGATAGCCCAGGGCCGGCTCATCCTGCACGTGGCAGAGGACAATGCAGCCAGGGCGACTGGGGCAGTGCAGGGAAGGGAGTGGGTGGGGGCTTGCTGGAGAGGGTCAGCAGGAGCCCCCCAGGCAGCCCCACCCTCTCCCACCCTCAGGGCAGGGACCTGGCTTGGCACGGAAGGGCTGTAGGGGCAGGAGAACAGGGGCTTCTGCTCCAGGGGTCCAGGGCTGGACGGCTTTCTCCAAGGAACAGGAAACAGATGGGCTGACCAGGGCAGCCTAGACCCCCTGAGCAGGTAGATAGCCAGCCTCTGTGGAGAGGAGGTGGGAGGCTCAAAGTAAGGTCGACTTAGCACCGCCAACACAGCCCCACCCAGGCCTGGCAAGGCCACCTCCAACCCAGCCACACTCTAGGTGCCCCCGTTAGCGCAGTGACGACAGCAAGTCCAAGGCCTGGCACAAAAGAAGCCTAGGGGAGCGGGGCTGGGTGAGTGGCTGGGGCCCCTCCCTCTCCTGGGCTCAGCAGAGAGCCCGGGCCTGAGGCTTCCGTCCGAACTCTGCTCACCCCAGCCTGACCCTCCTGCCGGCTGACCAGAGCCTCAGGAAGTGTTGGGAGAGAATCTCCGCGGGCTCAGTCAGGCCAGGGAAAGGTGACTGTCCACAGCAGGAAAGACCTGCCCCTTCCTGCCTGCCAGGTGTGGACGTGGCCCTGGCATTGGGCACTGGGCAGAAGCCCAGAAGTTAGAGCAGCTCACACCCGTCTCAGTGAGACCCCAGGCTGTGAACCCCGCTCCCCGCTCACAGCCCTGTGGCCTTGGGCCAGGGACCGACCTTCATGGGGCCTCAGTGTTCTTCTTTCACCTGGAATGCCTGGGCTCAAATGATCCTCCTGGCTCAGCCTCCTGAGTAGCTGGGACCACAGGCACGCACAACCATGCCCAGCTAACGTTTTTATATTTTGTAGAGACAGATCTCCCTGTGTTGCCCGGGCTGCCCTTACGCTCCTGGACTGAAGCGATCCTCCCTCCTTGGTCTCCTGAAGTACTGGGATTACGGGTTCAAGCCACCATGCCCAGCCGGGCCTCAGTTTTTTTCTCTATGAAATGGAAATATAATAATGCCCACCTCCTACATCACTGGGAAAAGGAAATCAGGAAATCCTCACTGCTCAGAACACAGAAAACAATAAATAGCAACAATTATCTTCATCATTCATTTATTTTTCATTCAAGAAAAAGCCCATGGGGTGCAACTGAGTGAGAGAGACAGGACACTGTCGTCGGGGACAGCCACAAGTCCCTGCAAGGCGCCGGTGGTGCCAGCTCCTGAACCCGGCCACCTGCAGTGACTCACACGTCCCAGGAGCCCACTAGCACAGTCCCAGCGCGTGGCAGCCCAGGGCTGAGGGTGTGGAGGTCACCGTCTGCGCCTATTTCATGATTGCTCCACACCTGGACTCTTAATAGACCCCCACACAGTCCTAGGATAGAGAACCGAGGACGCCTACCTGGCAGATTACAACCCCAAGGCTGAGAGCAAGGAAGGGCCCTGGTCACCCAGCTAGGCCGGCCGAGCTGGTGCTGGACCATGCCCACGTGAGAGCCTCTGCCACCTGGACACCAGGATCTGACCCACAGCCTGTCCCTACTCTCAGGCCCTGGCCACATGGAGAGCTCCTTCATCGCAAAGTACTGGGTGGGCCCGAGTCCCACTGACCAAGGCCACTGCCCCAAGGCCGCCTCTGGACGCTGCAAGCTGTGCTGCCTGGAGGACAAGACCAGCCCAGGACCAGGGAGGCTCGGGTGCAGCCCCTCAGGTGCAGGATGCTGGGCAGCAGGTCTAGGGAGGGCCCAGGGCTCGAAGGACCTTGGCTGTGGGTGGCCAGGCACTGCTCGGGCTTCCTGCTTTCACAGCTCCGCAGCTGCCCACATCCTGCCTGCTCAAAGCCCAGAGCAGGACCTCTTGTCCCAAACTCTTCTGCAGCTGCCTGGAGGGAGGGGGCACCCACAGGACGCCTGCCCCACGCCAGCACCTCCATGCGCTTCTCTGAGCCTCGTCCACTCCTCTGTGAAGTGGGTGTAACTGTGGCACCCACTCAGGCCACCTGGAGACAGGGAGGTGAGGGTGAGGGCCCCTCATGGCACCCAGGGGAGGGGCTGCCCCAGAACTGCTCACCTCATCCTTGAGGGCTGAGCCGCCTGCACTTGGGTTTCTTGATCTGTAAAGTGGGTCATGGCTCTGTCTCACAGCAGACTAGAGACCGGGACCAGCCGGGTACTGGGCACGCATTGGAGGCGCTGCTCAACACCTAGGAGGTGTTCTCCCCTCTGCGGGTCCAGTTTACCCAAGGACGATGGCCCCAAGGACCCGGCCCAGCCCGAGGGGAAGGCGCATTGTCTGGTGACCAGCCTGGGCGTGGGAGAGGAGGAAGCGGGTGGGGGTGGCTTCTGCTGGAAGCCCCTCTCTGCGGGGTGTGGTCTGGGCAGGGGAGGGGAGGAAGCGCGTGGGGGTGGCTCCTGCTGGGGGCCCCTCTCTGGGGGGCGTGGCCTGGGCGGGGGCCAGTGTCCTGCTGTCTCGGACCCTGGGCTGAGATAAGCATCGTAGGAAAGTGTGGCTCAGCAGGAAGGAGCTGAGCACAGTCAGAGCCACAGGAACTTCCGGGAATTGGAGAGGGAGGTGCGGGGAGAGCAGGCTGCGGCAGGTGCCAGCCTCTGGGTGGTTTCCAGGCAGGCGAGGAGCTGCCTGGGTGGCCCCCCTGCACGGCCCACCCCCAGGTCAGTGGAACCCTGGCGAGGAGCTCCCTGGGTGCCCCCCCCCCAGACAGCCCACCCCTAGGTCAGCGGGACCCTGGGCTCTGGCCACTCCTCCCTCCTCAGGGGCCCCATGGCCCACTCCACTTGGTGCAAATTTCCCCTTCTTGTAAGGTCACTGGGTTCACCCTATTCCTGTGACCTCATCTAGACAGCTGCAACAACCCTGCTTCCAAATACGGCCACACACTGAGGCCCCAGAGGTTCGGACTCCTCACATGGATTTGGGGAGACATGACTCGGCCTATAACAGGCACTTGTGCAGGAGGGGAGGTAGGGGAGGCGGTTTCTGTTCCCAGGATCCTCCATGCATGCACAGCGAGCAGCAGACAAGGGGCCTGGTCTGGAAAAGGGATCCCCAGTAAAGCCTCCTGCTGAGTGAAGCCTTCCTGCAAATGCAGCCAGAGAGCAGACGGGGTGGCGGGGGGAGGCCAGGAGCAAACAGCAAGTGGTGAGCTCCTGGGCCAGATGCACTAATTACCAGCCATATGGGACAATCCCAAGCCCCCTCCTAGGGAAAGGCAGGGAGGGAAATTCACCTGCCTGCCCCTTCTCATCTCCCAGGTCCCACTGGTGACAGTGACCCATGGGATGTCAGCTCTGCAAACCCACAGCCGGTTCTCTCACCCTGCTGAGCAAATCCAGAGAGGCAGCGTCCCTGTGGATTCGGCTGGGTCAGCACTGAAGCGAGCTGCTCACAGCTTCAGGGAGCTGGGAGTGGCTGCTGGATCCCCTGAGGCAGCAAGAGGCCCCTGCCCTCAGCTCAGAGTGAGCCTGCCCTTTGTCCCACCTCCCATCAACTTGGAGCTGTCTTGGTTTCCCTCCCTCCTGGCCCTCATGAACCTCCTGGTGGGTCCAGGGCTTTGGCCAGCAGAGTCAGTGTGTGAGGTGTGGAAATCCTGGATAGCATTGCCCTGGCAGAAGCCCCTCAAGCCCGCATGAGTGCTGTGTAGACCAGTGAGCCACTCACCAGCACCAGTTCAGAATCCCCCAGAGGGGAGCTGTGTAGACTGGTGAGCCAATCACGAGCACTGGTTCAGAACCATCCAGAGAGGAGCTGTGTAGGCTGATGAACTGCTCACGAATGCTGGTTCAGAACCACCCAGAGGGGAGTGGGGACGCCCAAAGGAGGGGACACTGAGGCACCGTGAAGGGATCTACTCAGGGTCCTGCCTAAAAAGAGACATCAGGAGATGCCTGGCACAGGACAAAACTTGTTTCTCCAGGCTCCTCCCACAAAGCCCTGCTATAAATCCAGGAAAGTGCAAGGGCAGTGGATAGAGAATTCCAAAGGGTACAAGTGGTCAGAGCCCAGGTGGGACAGACGGCCCAGTGACAGCAAGGAGGAGACCCATGCCCGGCATTTTCTGACTCCCAGCCTAGCAAGAGAAGGCAGCCAGGGGACCCTATTCCCCTTGCCCACCACGTGCAACAGGGTCCTGGAGCAGGGGGCTCAGCACAGCAAATCACACCTGGAAAGCCCCTTGGTCCCTGTGGGCCTGAGACCCTCTTCCCCACCAAGAGATACGGTGGCATCAGTAGGGGAATCCCACAGCATGCTGGCTTGGCACAGGAAGCGACCATGGGGCAGAAACTCCTTCCCCACCTGGAGCCGCCACATGGCTTGGGAAACCCCCAGCCCCTCGGGAAGCACCAGGGGAAACTCCGCCAGCATCAACCAAGGGCACCCAGATGGCACCACCCAGACCGATGAGTAAACATGTCAGGAACGACAGCCCATGACACCAGCCAGGACCCAGAGCCAACCTACAGGGTGGCAGTTTAGAAAATAAAGACTCAGAGTCTCTAAGTAGGGCCCAAATGCCCAGGATACAACCAAAAGCTGCTCATCACACCAACAGAGGACACATACGTGAGTGAGAAAAGACAATGAGTAACACCAATGCCAGGACTAGCTTGAGGCTGAGGACACGACCAGGAGGCCAGGGCTGTCACCACAGGGCACCATGACACTGACACACTCTCCAGAAGCAAATGAAGTAGACGACCTCGGCAAAGACACAGCAGTTGTCTGAAAGAACACAGAGCTAAAAATTACAAACACAGAAACAAAACTCCCCAAGTGGACTCAGTAGTAAAGTGCAAATGGCAGAGGACAGAGCCAGTGAACCTGAGGACACAGCAATAGAATGTGCCCAGTATGGGCCACAGAGAGGGAGGGAGGGAGGGAGAGAGGAGGAAACAGAGGGAGAAAAAATGAACAGAGCTTCAGGAACCAGTGGAACAATAACAAAAAACCCATCTGATTTTCAGAAAGAGAACAGGACCAACTGAGGATCTGAATAAGTAATTTGGTGAAAAACATAAACTCACAGAATGAGTGAAAATAAAAATACATCAAAAGTTGTGGCATAAAGCAGTACTCAGAGGGAAATTTATAGTACCAAATACTTAACATTAGAAAAGAGAAAACATCTCAAATCAATCATCTAAGTTTTTGCCTCAGGAAACTAGAGAAAGAAGAGCAAAATAAATGAGAAGCTGGCAGAAGGAAGGAAATGATAAAGGACAGAAATTAATGAAATTGAAAACAGGAAAACAACAGAGAAAATCAATAAACATAAATTGGTTCTTTGAAAAATCAGTCAAATTGATAAATCTCTACCAAGACTAACAAAAAGAAAAAGAAAACACAAATCACCAATATCAGAGATAATACAGAAGGCATCACTACAGATCCTGTGGTCATTAAAAGGATAATCAGAAAATACTATGAATAACTTTACACTCATAAGTTTCACATCTTAGACTAAATGGACCAATTCTTTAAAAAACAAAAGCCATCAAAACTCAATCAAGATGAAATAGATCATTTGAACAGTCCTAGAACCATTATAGAGATTGAATTCATGATTTAAAAGTTTCTCCAAAAGAAATCTCTCAGACTAGATGGTTTTACTGGAGAATTCAAACATTTAAAGGAGCAACACCAATTTCACACAATTTCTTCCAGAACATAGAAGAGGATGGAACACTTTCCAACTTATTTTGTGAAACTGGCTCTATCCTGATACCAAATTAGTTAAAGACAAGTTTTAAAAACCCACTACAGACCAATGTATCTCATGAACATAGAGGCAAAAATCCTCCACTAAATATAAGCAAATATAATCCAACAATGTATAAAAATAATTATACACCAAGAACAAGTGAGATTCATACCAACTATGTGAGATTGGTTGAGCATTGAAAAATCAGATAATGTGGCCGGGCGTGGTGGCTCACGCCTGTAATCCCAGCACTTTGGGAGGCTGAGGTGGGCGGATCACAAGGTCAGGAGTTTGCAACCAACCTGACCAACATGGTGAAATCCCATCTCTACTAAAAATACAAAAATTAGCCGTGTGTGGTGGCATGCACCTGTAATCCTAGCTACTCAAGAGGCTGAGGCAGGAGAATTGCTTGAACCCCGCAGATGAAGGTTGCAGTGAGCCCAGATAGTGCCATTGCACTCCAGCCTGGGTGGCAGAGTGGGACTCCATCTTAAAAAAAAAAAAAAAAAGGTAAAAGAAAATCAGATAATGCAACCCATCAGATTAACAGGCTAAAAAAAATTAAAATGATATAATCTTATCAATCTGTGCAGAAAATGTGTTTTGCAAAATCCAATACACATTTAAAATAAAAATTATCAGGAAATTAGAAAGTAACAGGGAACTTCCTTAACTTGCCAACAAGCATCTACAAAATCCCTGCAGCTAACCTCACACTAATGTAAAAGACTAAATGCTTTTCCCTGAGATCAGGAGCAAGACAAGGATATTCATTCCTACCACCTTCATTTAACATGCTGGAAGTTCTATTCACTGCACGAAGGTAAGAAAAATAAATAAACAGCATATGGATTGGAAAGGAAGAAATAAAATGATCTCTGTTTGTCAAGGGCATGATTGTCCACATGGACCATCCCAAGAAATATACAAAAAAAACTAATTAGTGAGTTCAGTACAATCACAGGATGTGAGATTGTATTCAAAAATCAATCACATTTCCATAGACTAACAATGAAAATGTGGAAACAAAATTTTAAAATGTATATTATTTACAAGCACTCCAAGAATAATGAAATGCTTAGACCACCCCAAATGCTGGGAAGAATGTAACAGCTGCTCTGAAAACAGTGTAGCAGTTTCTTTAAAAGCTAAACATGGGCCAGGCACAGTGGCTCACACCTGTAATCCCAGCCCTTTGGGAGGCTGAGGCAGGAGGATCACTTGAGGTTAGGAGTTTGAGACCAGCCTGGCCAACATGATGAAACCCTGTTGCTACTAAAAATACAAAATTTAGCCAGGCGTGGTCATGTGCCTGTAGTCCCAGCTACTCAGGAGACTGAGGCAGGAGAATTGCTTGAACCCAGGAGACAGAGATCACAGTGACCCAAGATCACGCCACTGCACTAAAGCCTGAGCTATAAAGCCAGACTCCAGCTCAGAAAAAAAAAAAAAAAAAGCTAAACATGAACTACCGCACCACCCAGCAATTGCACTCTTGGCCATTTATCCAGAGAAACGGAAACATGTTCACACAAAAACCTGGACATGGAAATTTCTATCAGTTTTATTTACGATAGCCAAAAACTAGAAACCACCTAGCTGTCCACCAACAGGCAAGTGGCTGAGTAAACTAGGGTGCATTCATGCCACGGAATATGGCTCTGCAAAGAAAAGGAAGAAAACTCTGTTTTCTCTGATGACTCTCTAGGACTCTGATGACTCTCTAGGGAATTTTGTTGAGTTAAAACAACAAAGGTTGCATACCATATGATTCCCTGTATATAACATTCTGGAAATGACAAAATTGTGAAAATGGAGAACAGGTTAGCGGTTGCTGGCATTTCCAGGTTTGAGGGAGGGAAAGGAGAGAGGGGTGTGGTTACTAAAAGGCAGTGGGGGTTCTCATGCTGACGTGTGTCTGAATCTTGACTGTGGTGGGGGCCGCACCACCTGCACCTGTGAGCAATTGCATGGGGCTGAACACACACGCATATGGTGCACCTGACATGGTTCGAATGCTTGTTTCCCCCAAATCTCATGTTGAAATGTGATCCCCAGTGTTAGAGGTTAAGCCTGCTGGGAGGTGTTGAATCATAAAAGTGGGTCCCTCGCGAATGGCCCAGCACCATCCCCTTGGTGACAAGTTTCTGCTCAGTTAGTTCCTGCAAGGATCTGGTTGTTTAAAATTCTGGGACCAGGCCAGCCACGGTGGCTCATGCCTGTAATCCCAGCATTTTGGAAGACCAAGGCGGGCAGATCATCTGAGGTCAGGAGTTTGAGACCAGCCTGGCCAATGTGGTAAAACCCCGTCTCTACTAAAACACACACAAAAAATTAGCTGGGTGTGGTGGTGGGTGCCTGTAATCCCAGCTGCTTAGGAGGCTGAGGCAGGAGAATCACTTGAACCCAGGAGGCAGAGGTTGTGGTGAGCCAAGATCATGCAACTGCTCTCCAGCTTGAGTGACAAGAGTGAAACTCCATCTAAAAAAAAAAAGTCTGAGATCTCCCTCTTTCTCTCTCTGTCTTGATCCTGCTCTCGCCATTTGAGATGTCTGCTCCACTTTCACCTTCCGCCATGATTGGAGCTCCCTTAGGCCTTCGCCAGCAGGCGCCAGCATCACCTTTCCTGTACAGCCTGCAGAAATGTCAGCCAAATAAACCTCTTCTCTTATAAATCACCCAGTCTCAGGCAGTCCTTTCTAGCAACGCGAGAATGGGTAATACAACACATAAATGAGAGACTCAATCAGTGCCAAGGTTTGGTTGTGGGTGGTACTACAGACATCACGGAAGGCTAAGGGAAATCAGGAGTGTGCCCTTCACTTTTTCTACTCTTTCTTACAGCTGAACATGGATCTACAATGTTCTCAAAAATCGAAAAATTTATTTCAAAAACTGGCCCAGAAAAGCCTAAAATCCCGGCCCACTGGTGTGTGTTGTGCTCTTTCTGTGATGTGATTTTGTTTTCTCGTTTTTTTGGTTTTTGTTTTAAGATGAAGTCTCGCTCTGTTGCCCAGCCTGGAGTGCAGTGGTGTGATCTTAGCTCACTGCAATCTCTGTCTCCCAGGTTCCAGTGATTTTCCTGCCTCAGCTTCCTGAGTAGCTGGGACTATAGACGTGTGCCACCACACCTGGCTAATTTTTGTATTTTTAGTAGAGATGGGGTTTCACCATATTGGCCAGGCTGGTCTCGAACTCCTGACCTTAAATGATCCATTCACCTCGGCCTTCCAAAGTGCTGGGATTACAGGCGTGAGTCACTGCACCCAGCCCGTGACATGACTCTGATGCATGTCCAGGTGGGAGACAACATCGTAAATTTGAAAAACCATGGCCAAGTGTAGGATGCAGCATTATAGTCAGCTGGGGCAACAAGACCGTGAGCGGCAGAGGCCAGTGCCCGGCAAGTCAGCAGCCAGGCAGGAGCGCTTCTCGGATGCCTCCAAACAGGTCCCCTCTCTGCTGGGTCGTGCACCACTGAGGGTTTCGGCTCTGAAGGTGGACATTGGCACCGAGGACTGCTCTCAAGGTCAGAAGTGATCCCAAACAGCAACAAATATCAATAAAGGGGAAAATCCAGAAACAAGCAAGCAGCAGAGCTCTGGGCACTGCTGTCCGAGCGCCATCCCCAGCCCTTGGCCGCCTCCCTCGATCCACCATGACCCCAGGCAAGAATGCAATCCCCAATTCACAGATAGGGAAACTGGGGCTCAGGAAGGGCATGGAGGAACCCACGGTTCAGCATCTAATGGGGCTCCATCCAGAATTCTACCGAAGTTTTTCCTCCGTTTCCCTAGTCCAGAGCCCTGGAGGGAGCTGTGTCATTTTTCCTATTTGTTTGTTTGTTTGTTTGTTTGTGATGGACTCTTGCTCTGTCGCCAGGTCAGAGTGCAGTGGCACAATCTCAGCTCACTGCAACTGCAACCTCCACCTCCTGATTCAAGCCATTCTCCTGCCTCAGCCTCCCTAGCGGTTGGGACTACAGGCATGCGCCACCATGCCCAACTAATTTTTTGTATTTTTAGTAGAGACGGGGTTTCACCATGTTGGCCAGGATGGTCTCTATCTCCTGACCTCATGATATGCCTGCCTTGGCCTCCTAAAGTGCTGGGATTACAGACGTGAGCCATCGCACCCGGCCTTTCCTGTATTTCTTAATGTAATTTCAGCTCCTGATGAAATTGTAGCAGCTATGCTGGACCTGGATGTCCCTCCTTGCAACTCTGAGCTGTTGATGGGGACAGATGGCTGAACTGCTGGGAACCTGGGCCGGGAGGCAGCCCCCTACCTTCAAGGGCATCCCTGGTTTGGGATAGACAGACAGACAGCTGGGCTCCCAGCGGGGCATTGGCCACTTGTGGGAATGTGGAAGACCCGGGGTGGTCATGTTGGAGGGCTGTGGCCATCTCTTGGCCTGTCCCTGACCTAGGCTGGCCATTTACTTCCAAAATGCCCTCGCTGGGCTGGAACGGCACGTGGGATATTCTATTTCACAGAAACCAACGATGTGAAGCAAGATGGCAGAACGTCAAGGTTTGACCAAACCACAGGGTGGGCAGAGGGGCCTTTGCCATGTTTATCCTAGGCATGTGGGGATCCTCTCACGACGTGTGGAGCCCCCTGGTTCCACTGCCAGCTCAGTTGCCCTGAAATGGCCTCTCCAGCCACCGACTTCCTTTCCTGTGTGTCTGGGCACCCTGGGCAGGGAGCCATTGCTAAACATCCCTTGGCCTCCAGATCTGAGCCAGTTGTGGAGATGGAGATTCGGGGAGGAGGCAGCAGCCCTGGGGCTCATCCCCTCACCCCAACACCCATCTTCCTGCAGAGAGAAAGAGTGGCCGGCAACAGGGGAAGGGAAGAACAGTGGAGAAGGGCAGATTGGACCCACATAACGACGACCGGGAAGGGGACAGAGCCAGCTCCGGTTGCTGGGAGTGGAGGGGCAGGAGCCAGGCTCAATGCCCAGTGCAGGAAGAGGAGGAAGTAGGGCAAGAAGCATCACCAGCTGCTCCTCTTCAAGGGAGAAGTGAGAAGATCGAGCCCACGTGGCTGCTGCGGGCATTTGGGCTGTGCAGCTCTGACCAGGCCCCAGCCTGAGACCAGACCATGAGGATGCAAGAATCCCCAGTAACCGATGCACCTCGGTGCACAGCCGAGGAAACAGCAGGTGCTCCTCAGCGTCAGGCCCGCAGCTGCAGGGAATCCCAGTCCAGCCTATCCAGAGGCTATCACCAGGGCTAACCCATCCTGTCCCATCAACCTTGCAGGGAGATTCCCCGCCTCCCTGTGAAGTGCTCACCATCACTGACTCCACCCTCCTCCCAGGCGCAGGAAGGCAGGAGGGAGCCGGACTCGGAGAGGCCCCACTCTTCCATCCCTGACCTGGCCTCTCAAGACCCTTCAGCTTCAGGACAGGGACGCTGCATCCACCTCACCCAGAAGGTGAGGGCTGTGTCTGCCCAGGGAGCCAGGACCCGCTGCCAGATCTGGAGATCTGAGAGGAAACTTAAATAGCCCCTTCCAAAACCGTCCTCCATGAGGGTGGAGCCTCGAGGCCCCTGGCATGGCCCTTGTCCTCACACCCTGCCTTCAGAGTAATTGCTCCAGAGAGCAAGGCTGCAGCTGCCACCCGGGCAAGGGTCCATTCTGGATTTTGAGTCAGAACGGGAGCCAGAGCGCAGCTGCTGTTTCAATCCCCAGCCTGAGGATGTTTGTTGCATGGCAGTAGGGGCCCTCTGCAAAGGTGCCTCTGCGGGGCTCTGGCGAAGGCCCCGTCCCCAATTCTCCTCCTGTCTCCCTGCTGTGGGACTGGTGTCTCAGGGCCCTGGCTAAAGCCCTTGGTTTCTCTGGGGATTTGTCTAACTGCATGAGGCCTTTCTGAACCAGACTTCAGGGTGGAATTTCTTCCTCTCAAAAGAGAGGAATTGGCTGCCCAGGAGTTAAAGACAGAATCTGTGGCAAGACTAAGGTCAGAGCCCCGGTCCAGGCTGGCCTAGGAGAGGATGTGGAGTCCACCTGGATGCAGCTCTGGGGGCTGCGAGGGGCTGGTGGTCCTGGCCAAGCGACTTCCACTGCGTGTCTGGGTTTGGGGTTGAGTTGGAACTCACCAGTGAAACCTACAGACGTCCACACCCGTCCTGCGAGGGAGCAACAGCTGAGGCCTCCAGGAGCTCCAGAGACATCCAAAGTCCCTCCTGAGAGGGCTGGGGGCTGCACACAGCCTGGGCCTACTCGGAGGCCTTCGGGAGCACAAAACTGCCAGCAGCTCAGGGCCTGAAGGGCAGGGGCAGGCGGTCAGCTCGGGGCCTCACAGGGAGGCCTGAACGAGCGTCAGCCCAGGGGAACCATGGAAGGTGGTGAGTGTCAGGCAGCTGGTGTCTCTGTGCAGAGTGGGCAAAGTGGAGGCCCTGAGGAGTCTTGAGGGAAGCAGCTAAGGAATAGCTGACCAGAGTATCCCCCTGCTGCCCCCAGCCCTGGGAGAGTGTGTGGGATCCTGGAAGCAGGCTCTGTCCCTGTCCCCGGGGGCTGCGCTGCACCTCCTGGCTCATGGAGGCCGGCTCCAGATATGGGGCATGTGGGCTCCACTCCCAGGCTCACCCAGGCCAGCCCCGGATGCTGGAGCCAGGAGCCGCAGGGCTGTGTGTGTGAAGCAGCCAGGCAGGACAGCCCAGCAGGCTCAGGGAGCAGCCGCCAGCTGCGAGGATCCCGCTGCCACCACAAGTAAGGACAAGCCCGGGTGCTGCTGCAGGAAGCCAGGCCAGCGCTCGCCGCTGTGGAATGCGTATTTATCTGATGAGCATCTCCACTGGGGCCCAGATGGAGGATGTGACGAGGATGGGGGCTGAGTCCCCAGGGCCCAGGAGCAGCCCTGAGCTTGAAACCAGGGTTCTAACTCATCTCTGGGCTGCTGTCCCCACAGAGCCCTGAGGGGGGCTTTCCCAGAGCTGGGCAGGGGGCGGCCGTGCACCTGGGGGGGTCCCTGAGCCCCTACCCCAGTGATGACAGGGAGGGACCCTGGCCTCATCACTTGTGTGCCTGGGGCTCCCTTCCCAGGGGCTTCTCTGCACCTCTCGGGCCCCCTGGGCTTGCCACCTGAACCCCAGAGCTCTGCCTAACCTGTGTGGGAAGAGGCTGAGTAAGTCCTGTGGGCAGAACCCCATGAGCAATCAGGCTCCGTGACAGAGCCCACAGCGAGAACAGTTGCTTCCAGCGAGCCAGGATCAGCCAAACCCTAATCACAAGCCATGCTGATCTCACAGCGTGGACGTCCACCAGCCGCAGCATTCGGATTTGGGAAGGAGGGATGCAGCAGCCTCTGGGAACGCTTTCACCCTACAGGAGCGATGCAGGGAAGGAAATGCCAGAACACACGTCAGGACGTGCAAACCGGGGCCCAAGGCCAGGCCAGACACAGGCCTATGTCACAACACGAAGTTTTGCCAGAACGCCGCTATACCCACTGGTTGGAGTATCATCTGGAACTGCTGCCTTACCACAAGCATAGAGAGATCAATGGCCCAAAAGCACAAAATCTTTACTGTCTGGCCCTTCACAGAGAAAGTCTGCGAGGCCACACATACATGAGAGCAAAAAGCAGCAAAATGATTAGGAAGTGGTGAGTTTTAAGGATTTATTACATTTTTTAAAACAACTTTAGGGCAGATACGGTGATCCCAGCACTTTGGGAGGCTGAGACAAGTGGATGGCTTAAACTCTAGAGTTCAAGATCAGCCTGGGCAACAAAGTGAGATCCCAACTCTACAAAAAACACAAAAACTAGGGGTGTGGTGGCTCATGCCTGTGGTCCCAGCTACTCAGGTGGCTGAGCGGGGAGGATTGCTTGAGCCCAGGAGGTGGAGGTTAAAGTGAGCTCCGATTCCAACCTGGGCCACAGAGCCAGAACTGTCTCAAAAGAAAAAAAAAAAACTTTATAGCAATGTAATTATCATAAAATAAACTAGGGTATATTTAGAGTAGAATTTATATGTTTGACATATATATGAATTCCTTCAAAACCATCAAAACAAAATAATGAATATATCTATCACCCCAGGCTAATTTGCATTTCCTAGAAGTCTATATAAATAGAATCATATAATATGGCATCTTTTTTAAGTTTGTTTTGTTTTCTTTTGTTTTGAAACAAAAGACTCACTCTGTCACCCAGGTTGGAATGCAGTGATGTGATTATGGCTCACTGCAGCCTCCATCTCCTGGGCTCAAGTGATCCTCCTGCCTCAGCCTCTGAGTAGCTGGGCCTGCCTGAGTTCTTTTGCCCAATGTAATTACTTAAAGATTCATCCGTGTGGCTGTGTGTGTCGTTAGCTCATTCCTCTATTGCTGAGTGCCTTCCTATCAAGTGAACATATTAGGACTTGTTTCTACATTCACCTGTTGGTGTATATTTGAGTCACTTCCAGTTTCAGACTATTGCAAAGAAAGTTGCTGTGAACATTTGTATACAAGTCTTTGTATGAACACAAGCTTTCATTCCTCTTGGGTGAATATCTAGAAGTAGAATAGTGAGATCACATGGTAGGCCTATGTTTAGGGTTTTTGAGAAACCACCAAACTCTCCCAAAGTGTTATTTTTTATTATTTTTTTCTTTTTTTTTTTTTTTGAGAGAGAGTCTCACTCTTGTTGCCCAGGCTAAAGTACAATGGTGCAACCTCAACTCACTGCAACCTCCACCTCCTGGGTTCAAGTGATTCTCCTGCCTCAGCCTCCCAAGTAGCTGGGATTACAGGCATGCACCACTACACCCAGCTAATTTTTGTATTTTTAGTAGAGATGGGGTTTCACCATGTTGGCCAGGCCGGCCTTGAACTCCTGACCTCAGGTGATTCACCTGCTTCAGCCTCCCAGAGTGCTGCAATTACAGACGCCAAAGTAGTTTTTCTTTTTTACATATTCACCAACAACGTCTGTGAGTTCCAGTTTCTCCACCTATTCATCAGCACTTGATATGGTCAGTCTGCTTAACTTTAACCCCAGCCCAGGCTGATCTCAAACTCCTGGGCTCAAGTGATCTTCCTATCTCAGTGTCCCAAAGTGCTGAGATTCTATGCATAAGCCACCATGCCCAGCTATCAATTAGCTTTTGATAAAGCTAATTTATCAATTTGTACTGTCTATAGATTGTGCTTTTGGTGTCATATCTAAAATATCTGTGCCTAAGTCTATGTCAGGAAATTTTTTCCTCTAGAAGTTTTATAGTTTTAGGTTTTACATTTAGGTCTATAATCTATTTTGAGTTACTTTTGGTATAGGTATGGATGATCAAAGTTCCTTTGCATTGATAGATAAATAGATACCTGATTGCTCTGCATCACTGGCTTAAAAAGATTCCCCGTGCTTCATAGAATTGCATTTGCACCCTTCCTGATGATCAGATGTCGCATAATGTGAGTCTGTTTCTGGGCTTTATTCTGCTCCACAAATCTATTTGTCTGTCTTGACATCTTGTCTTGATTACTATAACTTTATAATAAGCTCTGAAATCATGTAATGTCCCCCTTCCAGCTTTGTTTTTCTTTTTTGAAGTTGTTTGACCTGGTCCAGGGTCTTTGTGATTTTATGTGAATTTAAGGTTTTTATTTGCAAGTTAAATGTCTTGATAAATAGACAGTTATTCCAGTTATTTCTCTTGAGTGAGATTTAGTAGTTTATGTTCTTTAAAGAATTTACCCATTTCTTCTAAGTTGTTGAATTTATGACACAATGTGGTTCTTATTCTTCATATTATCCCTTTGAATGCCCAGGATGGTATCACCTCGCATTTTTGATATTGGTAATTTGTGTCTTCTCTCTTTTCTGAGCATTCTATCTCGATGTTCATGTAAATGTTCTTAATCTTCTCAAAGAGACAGGTTTCGTTTGTTTTCTCCATTGCTCTTCTGTCTCCCACTTCTTGGTTTTACTCTGATCTTTATTTTGCTCTTTTTCTTTCTTCGTGTTTAATTTGCCCTTTTTCTGGTTTCCCCATGTGGAAGCTGAGGCCACTGACTCAATTCCTTTTTTCTCTGCTAACACAGGCATTCACTGCGGGGTCAGCAAACCCTTCTGCAAAGGGCCCGAGAGTGAGTATTTGAGACTGTTTCCAGTCACAGTTTTTGTCTTGAAGTCCATGCTGTTTGATGTCAGTAAAAGCACCGTGACTTTCTCATGGCTGCTCTTGCATGGTACATCATTTTCCATCCTTTTTTACTTTCAATGTATTTGTACCTTTGAACCTAAAATGTGTCTCCTATGGACGGCGTAGAGCTCTTGTTTCCTTTTAATCCACTCAGACAATCTCTGGTTTTTACTGACCTGCTTAACCCATTCACGTTTAGCATTACTACTGATACAGTAGTATTTACACCTGCCATTTTACTTTCTGTTTTCTATGTCTCATTAATATTTGCTCCTCTGTTCCTCCTTTACTTCTTCCTTTTGTATTTAATGGAAATTTTTGACAATGTTATTTAAATGCTTTTGGTTATATTTTTATATATGTCAAATATATTGTATTTCTATATTACCATCCCAACAATAAAATTGTATAGCTATTGCTTTATTGCAATTGTTTGCTAAATCAGGAGAAGAAACATGAAATTATACTACCTTTTTATGGTCATTTTCACTTTTGTAGTAGTTTCTCTAGGGCTAACAATTTATATCTTTTTTTTTTTTTTTTTTTGAGATGGAGTCTTGCTCTGCCACCAGGCTGGAGTGCAGTGGTGCAATCTCAGCTCACTGCAACCTCTGTCTCCTGGGTTCAAGTGATTCTTCGGCCTCAGCCTCCCAAGTAGCTAGGACCACAGGTGCGTGCCACCACGCCCGGCTAATTTTTTTGTATTTTTAGTAGAGACGGGGTTTCACCGTGTACTTCAGATTTATAGTCATGTATTTCCAGCAAGATCTAGAAATTTTACTACTATGTAAGTTCATTCTATCCCCCATTTTGTGCTACTATTGCTACATCTATGCCCAACATGTTATATAATTATTGCTTTAAGTGATTTCATGCCAGCCTGGGCAACATAGCAAGACTTCATCTCTACAAAAAAAAAAAAAATTAGCTAGGTGTGGTGGCACATGCCTGTGATCCCAGCTACTTGGGAGGCTGAGGTGGGAGGATCACTTGAGCCTGGGAGTTCAAGGCTGCAGTGAGCTGTGATCACACCACTGCACTCCAGCATGGGTGACAGTGAGACTCCGTCTTTTAAAAAGTGAAATTATTTTTAAAAATTAAAATAATGATTTTATGCCTTTCAAAGAAGAAAAGAGAAGAAAATATATTTACAGAGGTTTTTAAGACATGAATGTTAGTTTCCTTGTTTGCCATGTCTGGTTATCTTGGTTGCATCCTGTGGATTCCAGTCACCTCTGAGCACTATTGCCTCACTCTGATAGAGTTTCATGTCCTCCATGCTCCTGTGTCACCATTGTCAAATATATTACATTTCTCTATGTTATAGTTTCAACAGTAAAATAGTAGAGATATTGCTTTATTGCAATTGTTTTTTAAATCAGTTAGGAGAAGAAATGTGAAATTATTCTATCTTTTACAATCATTTTCACTGGCACTCTTTGTGTTTTCGTGTGAATTTGAATCTGAATTTGAAATATTCAAGGGAGTTTCTCAGATGCCCTCCTTTCCACTTGAGAAGCTCCCTTGACTATTTGTTAGTCAGGTCTGCTAGTAATAAATTTCTTGTTGTTTTCTGTTTGTTTGTTTGTTTACTAGGAATATCATTATTTCACCTCCGTTTTTGAAAACTCATTTCCCTGGCTATAGAATTCTTGGTTAGCAGGGTTGTTGGTGGTGGTTTTTTATTTTTGTTTTTGTTTTTGTTTTTCCAGCACTTTGAATTGTCATCCCACTGCCTCTGGTCTCCATTGTTTCAGATGAGAAGTCTGCTGTTAATTTTCTCAAGATGACTTTTAGGATTTTTTGCTTGATATCTGGATTTTGGCATTTTGGCTGTGATATGTCTGGGTGTGGATCTGTTTGAATTTATCCTACTTGGAGCTTGTTGAACTTTTTGGAGGTAGATTATTGTCATCAATCAAATTTGGGAAGTTTTCAGATATTATTTCTTCAAATATTTTTCTCCTCTTCTCCTATATTTCCATTTTGCAAATGTACAGGTTGGTGTACTTAATGGTGTCCCACACTTCCCCTTGGCTCTGTTCATTTTTCTTCATTCTTCTTTCTTTTCTTCAGTTTATATAATCTTTATTGATCTATCTCAAGTTTCCTGATTCTTCTAGCTCAAATCTACTGTTGAGCCCCTTGAGTGAATTTTTTATTTAGGTTATTGTACTTTCAACTCCAGAATTTCCATTTGATTCTTTTTATAATTCATCTTTTTTCGTAGCCTCTATTTTATGACTCGTTATCATCATGCTTTTGTTTTATTCTTTCAACATGGCTTCCATTAATCCTTTGACATTCTTTTGCTTGGTTTTCCTTAGTTCTTTGATATTTTCAATAGCTTCTTTTAAGTCTTTGTCTCCTAAGCTCAACATCTGGGTCCCTTTGAAGGCATCTTCTATTGCCTGATTTTTTTTTTCTATGTATGAATCACACTTTTCTGTTTCTTTGCACATCTTAATATTTTCTTGAAAATTGAACACTTCAGGTAACATGATACGGTGGCAAGTCTGAATCCTCATCTGCCAACCAGGGGCTTATTATTGTTGTTTTCATTTGTTTGTTCACCTGTTTGTTTAGTGATTTGACTGAAATAATTCTGTGAAGTCTATTTCTCCTGCAGTATGCATCCTTCTATATTTCTGCTCACACTTTTCTCCTGAGTTTTATCTTTAAACCAGTCCTAAGTGTCACGTCTTGATTTAACAAAATTTAGCGGTCAGCCACTAGTTGGTCAGAGTTTGTTCTTAAGCCTCTGAGGCCCCCCCAACAGCCCTTTGCTGTTGGACCTATGTGTGGTTGGAGACTGCTCACAGAGAGTGTCTGAATTTGCTCCACATTCAGGCAGGGACTAGAGGTTCTAATGTTCCTCCTGTCACTTCTCAGAGAGTTCAATCTTTAGGCATGCACACAGTCTAATGGACCACCAGAGATGATGGTGTTAGCTGAGGTCTCTGCCACTCCTCTTGGTAAGCTTCTGGTTTTTCTGCCTCTATTGGCATCACTCCACGTTGATACTACCTGGTTGCTCCATTGCTTTCAACAATGCCCTGGAGCATTGTTGCCCCACAGTCCACAGTCTGATCCAAACAAAGTAGAATCATTTGGCAGGAAAAAGTGTTGCTTTGAAGCTTGCTATGACCCTCCCCTGGGCAGAAGGTCTGTGCTATGGAGCAGGAGCTGGGAAGTGGGGTAACTCACTCTTCACCAGTCACCCCACCTGTATCTCACTGTGGAGCAAGGGTTTAGGAAAGGCAGGAGCAGTAACTGATGCACCACCTGGCTGCCTCCACCATCCAGGACAGATCTTTAGCAGCACAGAGCCAAGGAGGATGGGATTCCCAATGTTCACTGGTTGCCAAATATACCCTAAGTAGCTCTTCTACACTAGAACGCTGGGAGATGGGAGCTGCCACACTGCTGCTGAACGCACCAGGATAGCTCTTCTCCAACACAGAGCCTGGGGGAAGATGAGAGTTGTGTTACCTTCTCTGCCTAGATCTTTCCTATGGAGCAGTTGCAGGGATGCGGGAAAAGATTCTTTTGCCCAGCTGCCTGCTCAGTATAGCTCTTCTGCAGCATGTTGCTGATAGAAAATATTAGGAGAAAATTTACTAATAGTCTTTGGCCATTGGATACACCTATGGAATGGCTCTTCCATTTCAGGGAGCTGGAAAAGGAGGAAGCTTTGCACTCAGCCACCAAACCCTCTGGAATAACTCCTTTGCAGCAGATCCATGGGGGGATGTGTGCAACCCATGGCTCAAAAGCCAAGACCTTCTATCATGCTTGGCAAATTTCACAGATTTTATTGAATAAATGCTTCTCAATTTTTCTGTAAGTCTTTTGATCAGTCTCCAGAGACTTCAAACGATTGTCTTTGTTTATTTTGATTAGTCTAACAGATGTCTGTCTGGGGAAGAAGTTTTGCCAAACTCCTCACACTGCCATTTCTAAAGCCCAGTTTTTTTTCAGGAGACTTAAATAATAAGAGTAAATCTAGAACTGGGTGAGGTGGCTCATGCCTGTAATCCCAACAACTCAGGAGGCTGAGGCAGGAGGATCACTAGAGACCAGGAGTTTGAGATCAACTTGTACAACATCATGAGACCCATTTCTAAAAACGAACTTAGCCAAGTGTGATGGCACCTGCCTGTAGTCCCAGCTACTCAAGAGGCTGAGGCAGAAGGATCACTTGAGCCCAGGAGTTCAGGGCTGCAGTGAGCCATGACTGTACCACTGCACTCCAGCCTGAGTAACAGAGTAAGATCATGACTCTAAAAATAAAAAAAAAAAAGAGTAAATCTTGCAAATTTACCCTGTGTTTATCATTTGTGGTACTTTGTGTGTGACACACACACATATTTGCCTAAAGGCTTTCTTTTTACATTTCTTATTATATAGGTCTGCTGTAGTGATGGATTCTTTCAGCTTTTGCATGTTTGAATAGTCTTTACTTCACCTTTTTAAAAAAATATATTATTATTGGGTATAAAATTCTAGACTTACAAGATTTTTTCTCTATCAACATTTTAAAGACACCATTTTACCATCTTCTAGCTTGCACCGTTTCCAGTGGGAAGTCTACCGTCATCCTCACATTGCTACCTCTGCACATGTAGCATCATAATTTTCTCTCTGGCTACTTTTAAGATTGTCTATTTATTACTAATTTTGAGCAATTTATAATGTACATTCGTGTGCTTTTCTTTGTGTTTCTTATGCTTATACACTACTGAGCTCTTGGATCTGTGGATTTCTATTTTTCTTCAAATTTGGAAACTTTTCAACCATTATTTTTTCAAATTTCTTTTGTCCCCTTCTCGCCATCTATCCTTTCCTTCAGGAACTCCACTTACACTTCTGTTGGGCCACATACATTATGTATTGTCCCAAAGCTCACTGAGGCTTTGTTCTTGTTTAAACTTTTTTCTCTGTGTGTTTGATTTTGGATAGTTTCTATTAAACCACCTTCAAGTCTGCTAATCTTTTTTCCATAATGTCTAATCTGCCATTTTTCACTCCAATGAATTTGTCGTCTCACACATTGTGTCTTTTTATCTCTAAAAAGTTTGGTGTGATTGTTTTTCCTATATTTTCTATACCTTCATTTAACTTTGCACATGTGGAATAACATGCACAATTCTAACTTCCGTATCTGCTGATCCTAACAGCCATATCACCTCTGAGTCAGTTTCAATTGATTGATTTTTCTCCTTTCAGGAGTTAGACTTTCCTGTTACTTTATATGACTGCTATTTCTGTCGGGTGCCACACATTGTCAAGTTTGCTTTGTGGCTAACATTGTCCAGTTTGCTTTGTGGCTAACATTGTCCACTCTTGAGGCTAGACCTTCTGCATAATCTCCCCCATTCCATGAATCCTGAGATGTTAGTTGGGCAGATACAAAGAGGCTCAATTCCTGATTCTTCGAGTGCTAAATAGTGTTCCCTCTAATAATTTCAGGTAATTTTCTTCCCCCTGCCTTGAACACCCAAGCACCCATCAGTCCTCTCTTAAATATTTAAGGAACATACACAATTTTATAGAGTTTCCCTTCATGCAATTCTGTGTCCTAAGAACTCAGCCACTGTGGTCTCGCCCCACTCTCCGCTGTATCTCCTCCACACAGGGCACCTGCTGGGTCTACCTGATTTCCTGCTCCCTGCCCCACAGCCCAGAAAGTCTCCCCAAGCAGTGACTACAGAAGATCGGGCTTCTTCAGTGCTGGTCTCTTTGCTCCGCTTCTTTCTGGCATCACCCCTCTTCACTTTCTGATGCCTAGTTTCTTGAAGACCACGATTTCATATATTTTGTCTGTTTTCAGATTGTTTCTGGAAGGAGGGTAAATCTGCTCCTCTTGTCACGTCTTGGTGACACAAGTTCTCACATATAAATTTAGTTGTGTAGAAGAAACAAGGTTCCTCTAGTTTTCTGTAACTTGATGATTTAGGGGCCGAGGGTTATGTCTATTCTATTTCGTCCCATCTTCCCAGCATCTAGAACAGCTCTTGCTACATAGTAGTTGCTCAGTAAATGATCAACCCACTGTGTGACTGAGAGTTTTCTCCCTCATTTAATTTCCCTCCTTTTCTCTTGTGATACGTGTGTAACAGAAGGACCCTCAGGGCAAATGTAGACTGATAGAGGCATCAGGGCCCTGCCTGCAGGGAGCAGATAGGACAGAGGAGAGAGAAACGGTGAGATAACTGCCAGGACAGCAGGGGCAGGTGCAGGCCACAGCTGTGAGGACATGGGGCAGGGGGCATAGAGGAAGAGGCTAAACCCCACCCAGGCGTATAAGGGCAGGGGGCTTCTCAGGGGATTCCAGGCCTGTGAGGAGGAGGCTGAGGACTTAGCCAGGGACAAAGGAAAAGACAGAGGAGCCAGCATGCTCTAAGGCCCAGAGCCACCATCGTGTGGCCCCCACGAGGAGCCCCAGGCGAGCCAACAATTCCATGTGCTCCGACCGCATACAAATGATGACATTTAACAGCATGAACGTGGTATGTCCTGCTGTGTTTCGTGTTTCTTGTCATGCAGCTAACATGAAGTGCACAAATCTCAAGTGTGCAGCTCAGGGCAGGGACCCAACATGGCACTAAGGGGACCCAACGTGGCACTGAGGGGACCTGACATGGCATGGAGGGGCCAAGGGGGTGGGAGACGAGGGACTTCTACTCCCCGGCCAGGGTGGGACAGCCTTCTCAAAGGAGCAGGAAACAGATAGGCTGAACAAAGAGGCCTCAGCCCCTGGAGCAGGTAACCAGCCTCTGCGGCAAGGGACTGGGGGGCTGGCAGTGAGGTCAACCTAGCACTCCCCGTCACAGACTCAACCCAGGCCCAGCAAGGCCACCTCCAGCCCAGCCACAGCCCGGGTGCCCCCATCAGCACGGTGAGGACAGCAAGTCCAAGGCCGGGCACAAAAGAAGTCGAGGGGAAAAAGGCCAAGTGGGAGGCTGGTGCTCCTCCCTCCCCTGGGCTCAGGAGAGAGCACAGGCATGAGGTTTCCGTCCGCACCCCGCCCACCCCAGCCTGACCCTCCGGAAGCTAGGGATATGGAGAACTCTGACTGGCCAAATCCAAGCCAAGGGCTGATGCCTGGGGTGAAGGAGGATAGGTCAGATGCTCTTTGCCAAAAACAACCCACAGAATGAGCAAAGCAATGTTGAGGGGGGCAGTGGTGGCCTCCCCAGGACGTGTACAAGCCAGACAGGTGCATTCTGCCACCTCTGTGGCCTGGAGCAAGTCTTGCAGCCTGTCTGGGACTCAGTTAATCTCTCTGTAAGGGACGATGGTGAGACAGTTCCGTTCATGGGTGTACGGGAAGAGCAGGCCTGCAGCATGGACGAGGGTGAGCAGGGTTACAGGCCTCACTCTCCGAAGCTTGGAACACTCCCCTTGGGGTCCCCTGCACACCCCCTCCCTCTGAAGGCCTTGGAAACGTTGACATGGAACACGAGGGCAGTTTAAAGGAGATGGCAATGGACAGCAGGGATGGGGGTGGGGAGGCCCAACAACATTCATGATATCACAGTGCCGCTGGAAGAAGCGGGTCCTCACGCCTGCAGAGGGGACAGACACAATGAGCTTCCAAGGAGGCCAGTTCTCTGTGATGCTGGCCTCAGGGCCTTGCTGAGCTGGATGGCTCAGGAAAAAGGCCTCGGGGAGTGCAAAATCCACCCATGCGATGGTTCCCTAAAAAGTTCAATACACATCTGGCCCAGCCCATCGATCTCACTCCTGGATATCTGACCAAGACAAATGAAGACAGACAGCCACAAAAACCACTGCAGGAGAATGTTTATAGCAGCTTTGAGGTAGGAGGCAGGCCTCAGACACCGGACCAGATTGAGGACTAGCTAAAACACTGCCAGGGCAAAAGCAGCTTTCCATAAGAAACGCCCACCAGTGTGCCATGTCAATTTCCTGTTGCCATGGCAACACCCAAGCGTGACAGCCCTGCTAGGAACCAATGATGCAAAAGTTACTACCCCTTTCCTAGAAATTTCTCCATAAACTGCCTTTTCATCTGCGTGAAATCAGAAGTGGATAAAACATAACTGCACAACTGCCCTGAGCTGCTGCTCTCTGCCTGCGGGGTAGCCCTGCTCTTCAGAAGCATCCACGGAGCTGTAACACTGCCGCTTCAATAAAGTTGTTTTCTTTTCCCTACCACTGGCTGACCCTTGAATTCTTTCCTAGGCAAAGCCAAGAACCTTGCAGGCTGAGCCCCACGTTGGGGCTCACCTGTTCTGCATCAGCTTCGCTTCCCAGAGCCAAAGCCAGGAAACAGCAAGAGATCTGAAAACAGGAGAACGGGTTCACCCGCTGGGAGGAGCGCAGGGTGGAATCCCCCAACAGGAGAACGGGTTCACCCGCTGGGAGGAGCGCAGGGTGGAATCACCCAACAGGAGAACGGGTTCACCCGCTGGGAGGAGCGCAGGGTGGAATCACCCAACAGGAGAAAGAGTTCACCCGCTGGGAGGAGCGCAGGGTGGAATCACCCAACAGGAGAACGGGTTCACCTGCTGGGAGGAGCGCAGGGTGGAATCCCCCAACAGGAGAAAGGGTTCACACGCTGGGATGGATTGCAGGATGGAATGACCACTCGGCAAGAGAAGGAAGCTGGCTGCAGATGCACTGGCAGATTAGTTCCAAAAGCCAGGCCCTGTGCAAAGGGCCAGGAGCACCTATATGAAATTTCAGCACAAGCAGAATTGGCCAAGCTAAAACTTAGCTCACTGTTGTTTTGGGAGGGCCAGTGACCGGGACAGGTCGCTGGGAACCTCCAGGGGACATACATGTTCTCCCTTCATAGGCTTGTGCTGAAACCAGCTGCAAGGTACAGCGAAGATCTGAACAAACTGCACTTCCAGAAAAGACTGCTAAGCAAATGAATGAAGTCAAAAGCCTCCGAAAAGTAGTGGATGGGTAGAAGTGAGGATGACAGGCACCCTGAGTTAGGGAGGGGCAGGCACGTGCTTGGTGCTGGCTGTGTTCTGTCTCCCAGCCTGGTCTTGCCTCCTTGGATGGACTCACTTTGTAATGCAAGAGTCGTGCTGTGCGCCTGAGATGCCTGTGGTTTTTCGCATGCGTGTGTTACTCGGATATTCTAAACCACAGAATTAAAAAGCAGGATCTGCCTTAGACTGGAAGCTACATGCGTCCAGGGTGAAGGCCATGCAGCACCCTCCCTGAGCTGCAGTCGGTCACTTGCCGTGGCCATGCCCCTGTTACCATCCCAGGACCACACTATGCACCTGAGTGCAACTTCCCGAGCCATGATGGGGGAGCCCACCTGCTGAAGGAAGTGAGGGGAGTCTGTGGGACACCCAGCTCTCCAAGGCCCTGCAGGCGCTCCAGAACCTGCTTTCGCTTCCCGCCTCTCAGGCACTGGGCCTGAACCCCCTACACCCCCCATGGAGGGGCTGTTCCTCTCTGAGGCCGAGCCTTGCCCCAAGAGCATCTGTCTATGAGTCTGTGCCTGTCCCTCTGTGAAGCTGAAGTTCAGACAGCTTTGAAGCCCTAGTGCCCTGTGCTTAGCCGGGGCCCAGGACCAAAGATGCGGCAGGAGCCAGCTGTCGTCTCTGGAACCCAGTGGGAGAGGGTAAGGGCTAGACTACCAGCTGGTATTTTGAAAGAATGAAGACCTGCGGCTCCAGGGGGAGGGCCTGGCCTGGCCAGCCGCCGAGCCTCCGCCCCTCACCAGGAACCCCTTGGGCTGTAGGCCACCACTGACTCTCCCTCCCACCTCCAGACCACCCTGGTACTCACCCAACCTGACCTTGCCAACAGCTGGGGGCAGGGAAACTTTTGCATGACGGGCCCTGGGCCTGACTCCTCTGGTGCAGGAAGAACTGGACCCAGTACCGGGGTCCTCCTGTCCCTGGTGGGGCCAAACCTTCTCTAACAAGCCCTCAGACAAAGCAGTATACTGAGACTTGCTTTGAATGTCGAGGTTTTCCAAAGATCAAAACAGAGAGTAAGGTATTTTGGAAACACCTCATGTGCCAACTAATTAAGTGTCTGACTGTTGCAAGCCCCTCATGTAGGAGGGAAGAGACAGCCGGATGCTCAGCTACCCTCCATAGAAGTCAGATAAGGAGACAGTTTCTCACACTGAAAGCACAGGCAAGAAAAGTAAACATAGAAATGGAATTATATCAAACCTAAGAGTCTCTGCACAGCAAAGGAAGGAAGCAACAGAGTGAAGAGGGAAACTCATACAGTGGGAGAAAATATTTGCAAACCATCTATCTGATAAGCGGTTAATCTCCAGAATAAATAAAGAACTCTTACAACTCAACAACAAAACCAAACAGCCCGATTAAAAAATAGGCAAAGGACTGGAATAGACATTTCTCCAAAGAAGACATACAAATGGCCACCAGCATCTTTTCAGATGCTCAACATCACCGGTCAGTGGGGAAATGAAAATCAAAACCACAGTTAGAAACCAAGTGCTCCATACAGAAGATTTCCACATGATCCAGGAATTGCACTTTGAGGTACAGACCCAAAAGAATTGAAAGCAAGATCCTGGAGAGATGGTCGGACACCCGTGTTCACAGCAGCATGATTCACAGTGAAACTAATGAGTCCATCAAGGGATGAATGGGCAAGCACAATATGGTCCATCCATAGTGGGAAATTATTCAGCCTTAAACAGGAAGGAAGTTCCAACCCCTGCTACTGCGTGGACGGGCCTTGAGGACGTTACACCCAGTGAAATAAGCCAGACACCGAAGGACAAACAGCGTCTAATTCTACTTATATCAGGGACTAGAGAAATTCAAATAATGGAGACACAGAGTGGCATGGTGGGTGCCAGAGGCTAGGGTGAGAGGAATGAGGCGTTCATGTTTAATGGGGACAGAGTTTCAGTTTTGGAAACTGAGAAAGTTCTGGAAATCCATTACATAATCATGTGAATACAGCAAACACTGCTAACCTATACACTTAAAATGACTAGGGTGGTGAATTTTACGGTATGTGTTTTTACTACAAAAATAGAGAGGAAGTCAGAGAGAGAGAAATAGAGTCTCCTCCTACATTCTGAAACCTGAATTTTCACAAAGGATCCTGACTGTCACAAGAATAAGGTTGGACACTCGTACATGCAGCTGCCCTACTGATCTGGATGGGTACAGAGTGGGCACAAGATTGGGGTGTGGAGGGGATACTGCACTCAGGATTGCCCCCCACTTCCAAGGCTGTGGCTACCCCTCTCTGGGCCTCTTTGTCTCTTCTCAAAAATGTGCCGACTGCACCCTCTGCTTCACAGAGGGCAGCCAACAGGGAGCTAATGAGAAGGTACTCACTGTATGAACTGATGGTGACAGCCGAGGTAACTGAGGTCAGAGAAGAGATGTCATCACTCCAGTGGCCCAGGGCTTGTTACCAACAGAACCACAGCTGAAGTTCAAGCCTCCTTCCTTCTGGCAAATCAGATCTCAGAAAAACTGCCAAATATTCATCCATCTATCTAGTCATCTATTCACCTACCCATCCATCTATCCATTCATCTATCCACTCGTCTGTCCATAACCCATCCATCCACCCATCCACCCATCCTTCTGTCCATTTATCCATCTATTCACCCATCCATCCACCATCCACCATCCATCCACCCATCTATCCACCCACCCACACATCCATCTATCCATTCATCCATCCATCTATCCATAAACCATCCATCCATCTACTCATTTATCAACTCATTTATCCACAACTCATCCGTCCACACATCCACACACCCATCTGCCCATTTATTCATCTATTCACCCATCCATCCCTCCATCCATCTACCCACACATCCATCCACCCATCTATCCATTCAAGTAACAAATATTCATCAAATGCTTATTCTGTACTGGATGCATAAAGAGAATGAGACCAAAAAATGGGCCTGCCTTCCTGGAGCTCATAGCCAGGATGAGGAAGATGAATACATGGTAGGTAGGTAGGTAGGTAGGTAGGTACATAGGTGACACAAACAATACCAACCAGGTTACTAGGATCTCAGGAAAGGCGCAGTCATTTTACAAAAGTAAAATAGGATACGCAAATGGGGAGGGTTGGGGACAGCAGTGGGGTTGGGGAGTTCCCTACAGGAAGGGGGACCTTGGAGATGCTACCTGCAGCCCTGGGCAGCTGTGGGGATGGAGGAAGGAAGCTCCCACCTGGGGAAAAGGCTTCAGTGGGGGAGGCAGCTGGAGGGCAGTGCCTTTGGCTAGAGCTGGAAGGGCGAGGGAGGCTAGGCAGGAAGAAGGGCTGTGAAAGCCCCTAAAGAGTCAGAAAGAGGCCCCAGGCCCTACTCTGCGCCACGTATGGGGCGAGGGAGAGGAGCCACCCCTTGTCTAGGGTCTGATGCACCACGTGATCCTGGGTTCGCTGGCAGTAGCTCAGGCCAGACTTCCTGTCCTCCATCCGTACCAGAACCTCCCACACCCCTTCCAGGGTCTGCCCACCCAGACATAAGACATGGGGGGTATCCAGGGCCTTCCTTCTGTGCTGGAGGAGTCATGGGGAGACCTGAGGGCTTCAAAGGCACCAAGATGAATCCCTTTACCTGGACTAATCCAGGCTCAAAAGCAGCCCTGCACCCGGGAGGGTGGCCCTGGCAGGACTGTGGGAGCCCTCACCTGGAGGAGGGGCCACCTGGCCAGCTAATCTCCACCAGGCAATTAGGGCCCGATCAGGTTTCCCCACCGCTGAGGCCCAGCTTTCCCAGGGCCCGGAATATGCGAGGGACCTTGGAAGAACAAGGTGCTCTCAGGATCGTCCAGACCATGCTAAATGCAAAGAAAGAGGAGACGGCTCTGGCTCCGTCCCCAGGCGTCCAAAGGGCAATTATCTGGGATTAGCATCGCAGCCCCAGCTGGCTCACCCTGCCTACCTGCTCCCTGCCCTGCCCACCTCGCCCTGGCCCTACCCAGCCCTGCCAGGCCCTTGGTGGGGGACCTTCTTGTCCTCTGGGACCCTCCAGCATCCCCTTCCCTAACAGAGCCTTGTCACGGATGAACGAGTGAATCCCTTCCCAGTGTGTAAGCTGCACACGCTATTTTCTAAAACGCCATGCGATCTCCCCTTTGGCATCGGATAAAACGGGAGCGGGGCCTGTCCTCTTTTTCATCTCCGAGGGCTGGTTTAATACTTAACTGCCTCTGGTTTGTGATTTTCAAGGCACTTGTCTACAGGGCTGCAGGTGGCATCCCGGGAGGGCTGGGGGCTAGTGGGAGGCCTGCAGGGACAGCCACAACCGGCTTTCCCCTCCCTGGCCTTCAAAGACCCCTGCCTCTGCCCCCAGGAATGACACCCGGCCCCACTCAACCCACTCCCTTGCTGTATTTAATCTTCCAGATTCAGAAATTTCGAGGCTTGGTGCTTTGGCGTGTGTGAGGCATGACTTGGCCACACAGAAATGCACCCAGAATTCACTTTGAACTAGGCTTGTCCCACGGTTTCCTGTAGAAGCAACTCAGGACACCAGAAATTTGTGTTCTGTGCACAGCTGGAGACCTCGGCCCCACTCACCTCCAGGCCCACATGTGGGCGGGGCCTGTGGACGCCCCAGGGACGGGGTTGTCAGCATTGTGACCCCAGGAGCATGGGTGCAAGCCCAGGACAGAAGTGGATGAAGAGGAGGGAGAGACAGGCCAGGGCAGGAAAGGGGGGAATGGGGGCGGGTGGACCTGGGGGAGGTCAAGGCTGTGGTCAGGCTGTAGCAGCAATGCACTGACCCTCCAGCACCCCGAGGGGACACTGGGGTGCACATTCCCCAACCTCACACTGGGCCACATCTTATACGGGCAGCCACGCCCCCCCCACCCTCAGCAAACCCTGCAGGTGCCGGCAAGACACAGAGCAGGCCGGATCTGAGGGCGGTGGGCTGTGCCACAGCCCTTCGACATGGCTGTAGCTGCCTAGCAGGGAAAGGACAAGCCGGCCACATGGGGTGTGACTCGTGCAAGGGCAGCCACACACCCCAGGACAGAGCACCATGTACAGAGATGCAGACCTGCAGCAGGTGGCAGGGATGCCTGCGGAGTTTCATGCCTCCACCACCTTGGAGAGCAGGAGGGGGCTGAGGGGTGGCCAGCACGAGGACAGGGCATCCTGCAGAGAAGACACAGACAGACCCTATGGAGACAGCCACGTGGTGTGCGTGGTGGGGGGGCAGAGTACACGGCCTCACCACCGCCTGCAGCACCCTGCTTGCAGGGCAGATCCCCACAGGTGTCTGTGGCTCTGTTCCGCAGACTCAGCCTGCCATCATCGCCATCACTGCGAAGGACGGGAGGAGTCCTTCCCACGGCCCCCCCACCGCCTCAGCTCTGAGCCACACCTTGCAAAGACCCAGCGAGCAGACCTGCCCCAGGCTCCGTACACCCAGGGTAGCCTCTCCAGCTGCTGAGGGTTCACCCACCCAACCGTCCAGGACAGGGATCCACAGTGGGTGATCAGGGAGGGGCCCCAGCATGGGGCAACTGGAGAACAATTAAATGCGTATTTGCAGCCCCTCCATGTGAAGGAGGTTCTGGGGCGTGCTCAGAGGTGAATACAGACTCAGAGAGCCGCCTGGGCCACACTGCAGCCCAGCCAGCAGCAACAGGTGGGAGGCTAAACACACACGTCCGCTTCCTGGAGGAACAAGGCCCCGGTGGCTCCTGCAGTGACCAGAGGCCTGCCCAGGTGTGGTCACTGGCTATTGTCACATTCTGCTGCAGGACGGATGCAGACAGCTTCAGAACTGGAGAACTCCTGAGAGAGCCTTTGGACAAGCCCTTCGGGTGAGCAAGTGGAGGCTCAGAGAGGTAACAGCTAACCCAGGGCCCGTGCCAGGCTCAGCCTGCCTCCAACCACGCCACAACATGGCAATCCACACTGTCACACCACACCACACGCACACACACGCCATGCTCCACCCCATAGGTGAAACTCAGCTGAGACAGGACACAGATTCCCCGAGGGGCTCCCACATTCCACAGAGGCATCTGGTTCAGTGAGACGTGACCACCCCTTTCACAGCAGGGTCTCTGCAGGCCAAGCTTTGTCCATAACCCTGCTCTCCACACCACCAAAACAGCTCCTGCCACCCCAGAATTCAGCTGGACTATTTGGAAAGGCTAGCTTGTTTTTAAGTAAAAATCAGAGCCTCTTCCTTCTTTTCTCTCTGACCTCTGTAGGGTGCGAACATATTCTAGATGAATCCATTGATCTGCGCCAGCGGGAATGTGGTTAACGGCTTCGCTCTAAACAGCAGCCCGACGCTCGAGGCCTACAGTCTGCCAAGGGGTACGGGAGGGAGGGGGATTTGGAAGGAGCCCTCGGGTGGCGGCTCCGACACCTTGTTTTGAAAGAGTTTGTCTGCAAGCACTCAGAGCTCATCCGCCACAGTTCATTCACGGCCCCAAGTTTTACTCTTCAGCGTCTCCAGCTGCCAAGCAGAAACCCCGGTCCACATGAGCATCTCCCATGGCCACGCCGCACTGGACAGAGGAGCTCGATGCCTCAGGTGACCGGGCCTTTCTTGACACTCCCGGCCTTTCAAGCCCCTGGTAACCTTGAGCACGTGCCCTTGCCAGAGGGCTGAAATGCTCCTCGACTTGTCCAGAGGCAGTAACAGAGTCCCCAGCCTAGGCTGGGTCTCAGCCCTGATCCCTTTTAGCTACATCAGCAGGGCCATGACCTGTCGCCTCTTCACGCCTCAGTTTCCTCGGCCAGGAGGTAGAGCACACAGAGGCTGCCTTTGGGCTCTGGGAGGCCTGCATTTTCAACTGCTAAAGACCCCTTCTCCTCCCCATCCTTTTCCCTCTCCTCCCTCTTCCTTCCCCTCCCCTTCCTCTTCCTCCCTTCTCCTCCCCCTCCTCCTTCTTCCCTCCACCTCCTTCTCCCCTCCCTCCTCCCCCTCTCCCTTGCTTCCTCCTTTCCCACCTCCCTCCTCCTCCTTGCTCCTCTCTCTCCTCCCCTCCATCCCCCTTCTCCCCCTCTTCCTTTCTCCTTCCCTACCCCTCCCCTTCTTCCTCCCCCTCCTACTTCTCCCCTCCCTTCCTCCCCCTCCTCTCTCTTCTTCCCTTCCCCTCCTCCTCCTCCCTCTTCCCCTACTCTCCTCTCCCCCTCCCCATCCCCCTTTTCTCTTTTCTCCTCTATCCTTCTGTTCCCCCTCCTCCTCCTTTTTTCTTCTCCCACTCTCCTCCCCTCTCCCCTCCTCCTCCCTCCTCTCCATCTCCCCTTCCTCCTTCCTCCCCCTCCTCCTCCCCCTCCTCCTCCCCTTCCTCCTCTCCCTCCTCCCCTCCTCCT
>CAUYLG010046379.1:0-32814 GCA_963573385.1 Cacajao melanocephalus
CAATTATTGGCATAAAAGAGGTTTTTAATACCCATTTTTAGACTGCATTCTAGCCTGGGCAATAGAACAAGAATCCCGTTCTCTCTCCCTCTTTCTCTCCCTCTTTCTTTCTCTCTTACATTCTTTTTTTTTCTTTCTTTCACTCTTTCTTTCTTCTTTTCTTTTTCTTTCTTTCAAAAAAAAACAGTTATGAATATATATGCACTCAACACTGTAGCACCCAGACATATAAAGCAAACATTATTAGAGACCATGAGAGAGAGAGAGTCTAATACAATAGTAGCTGAAGACTTCAGCACCCAACTTTCAGCATTAGACAGATCATCCAGACAGAAAATAAAGAAATATCTGAATTAATATGCACTATCAAGTAAATGGACATGATATATATGTACAGAACATTTTTTTTATTAGCTACAAAGGACATTGTTTTCCTCAGAACAGGGATCATTTTCAAGGATTGAACATAGGTCACAAAGCAAGTCTTAAAAATTCAAAAAATGGAAATAATATCAAGCATATTCTCTGACAACAGTGGAATAAATCTAAAAATAAGAGACATTTCAGAAAGTATACAAACACTTGGGAATTAAACAGTGTACTCCTGGGTCAATGAAATTAAGAAGAAAATTAAAAACTTTCTTGAAACAAATGATATTGGAAACACAACATAGCAAAACTTATGGAATACAGCAAAAAAGTAGTAAGTGGAACTTTATAACTGCCTGTATATATTAAAAAAAAAAACTTAACCAAACCATGCATCTTAAGGAAGTAGAAAATCAAGAGAGGATCAAAATGAAAATTAGTAGAAGAATACAAGAAAGATCAAAGCAGGAATAAATTAAATTGAAATGAGGAAAATGAGACAATCAACAAAATAAAAATTTAGTTATTTGAAAAGATAAGTAAAATTGAAAAACCTTTATTTAAACTAGGAAAAAAGGGACAAGACCCAAATAAATAAAATCAGAGATGAAAAAGGAGTCATTACAACTGATAACACAGAAATGTAAAGGATCATTAGTGGCTTCTATGAGCAACTATGTGGCAATAAATTGGAAAATCTAGAAGAAAGGGATAAATTTCTACAAACATAGAATGCACCAGGGTTGAATCATGAAGAAATTTAAAACCTGAACAAACCATAAACAAGTAATGAGATTGAAGCTGTAATAGAAAGTTTCCCAGCAAAGAAAAGCTCAGGACCCGATGACTTTACTGCTGGTTTTTTCCATATATTTAAAGAAGAACTAATACCAATCCTACTGAAACTATTCTGAAAAATAGAGGTGGAAAGAATACTTCTAAACTAATTATATGATGTCGTTGTTACTCTGTTTCCAAAACCAAAGACGCGTTAAAAAAGAGAGAGAGAGAGAGAGAAAGAGAGAGAGAGAGAGAGACAGAAAACTGTAGGCTTATATTCCTGGTGAACATAAAGACCATATACAACAGACCTACAGACAGTATCATGCTGAATGGGGAAACTGAAAGTCTTTTCTCTAAGATCTGGTACACAGCAAGAATGCCCACTTTGACTACTGTTATTCAGCATATTACTGGAAGTCTTCACTAGAGCAGTTAGACAAGAGAAGGAAATAAAGGGCATCTAAAATGGGAAAGAAGTCAAATTTATCCTTGTTTTCATATGGTATGATCTTATATGTGGAAAAACCTAAAGACTCCACCAAAAAACTATTAGAACTGATAAACTGAATTCAATTTAGTTGCAGTTTACAAAATCAACGTACAAAAATTACTCCCATTTCTATATGCTAATAGTGAGTAATCTGAAAAAAATCAAGTAAGTAATCTGATTTACAATAGCTGTAGATAAAATTAAATACCTAGGAATTAGCCAAAGAAGGGAAGGATTTCTACAATGAAAAGTATAAAACATTGATAAAAGAAATGAAAGAGGACACAATAAAATGGAAAGATGTTTCATTTTAATGAATTAAAAGAATCAATATTGTTAAAATGTCCATACTACCCAAAGCAATCTACATATTCAATACAATTTCTATCAAAAATACTAATGACATTCTTCATAAAAATAGAAAAAACTTTATAAGATTTATATGGGACTACAAAAAGCTCACAATAGCTAAAGCCAGACTAAGCAAAAACCCCCAAAACTTGAGGAATCACTTTACCTGAATTCAAATTATACTACAGAGTTACAGTAACCAAAACATGGTAATAGCATAAAAAATAGTCACATAGAACTTTGGAGCAGATTAGAGAACCCAGAAATAAATCTATGATGAACTTTTATTTGTTGACAGTGATGCCAAGAACATGTGTTAGTGAAAGGACAGTCTCTTCAGTAAATGGTGCTTGGAAAACTGGATATCTATATTTAGAAGAAGGAAACTGGACACCTATTTTTTGCCATATAAAAAATCAGGCTGAATGTGGTTTCTCATGCCTATAATCGCAGTACTTAGGTAGCCAGAGGCTGGAGGATAGTTTGAGCTCAGGAGTTCAAGACCTATCTGGGTAACAAAGGAAGACCCTGATCTCCACAAAAAGAAAAAAAAAAAGAAGATGAAAAAAAAAAGTTAGGATAAAAATCAAATCAAAGTTGATTAAATCCTTAAATCTAAGACTTCAGACTATGAAACCACTAAAAGAAATTATTGGAAAAACTCCTCAGGACAGTGGATTGAGCAAAGATTTTTTTTTAAAGTAGTAACCCATAAGCACAGAAAACCAAAGCAAAAATGAACAAATGAGATCACATCAAGTTAAAAATCTTCTGTAAAGCAAAGGAAACTATCAACAAATTGAAAAGACAACACATAGAATGTGATTGATGTGATTATTATACATTGTGTGCCTGTATCAAAATATCTCATGTAACCCGTGTGTGTGTGTGTGTGTGTGTGTGTATACACTAACCACAAAAATTAATATAAACATTGTTTTAAAGAAATATCACCAGCCTACAGCACACTGCAGCTGCCTTAAGGAAAAGCTGTCAGAATGTTTTCTATGTGGTTCCCTGACCATGCTACTTCTCACTGGGTAGGACCTCCTGATCTGGGACCCCAGACAGGACAATTGCCCTGCTCTATCCTGATCACTTCAGGCAGTAGTGGCTCTATGTTCCTCTGGGTAAGAAATCCCAGAGACAATCCGCAGGATCTCTCATGCTGCTGCAGTAGTACTTTCCCTTTTGCCCTCAGGCTGGGGAAAGAATAAAGCCTCCAATACTTTGCTTGCACCTCTAGCACTCCACAGCTGCCATACAGAGAGGAACCCAATCCGACTACCCTGTAAGCCCCCACTTCTTACTCTTTAACAGACAAGGCCTATGCCTTGGGCCCACAGCACAGCCATTTTATCCCTGGCTGAACATTACCATTGGCAGTGGTTTTGTTTTTCTTTGGGATGGAGTTTTCATAGGCAACTAACAGCCCCTATGCCACAGCTGCTGCTACACTATATGCCCTTGCCGCCACCAGGCTAGGAAGGAACAAATAGCCTGACTGCTTTACTCACACATCCAGCATGCCATTGCTCCCCTATAGAGAAGAGGACATACTGTCTTCCCCATATTTCCCCTGTCCCCCTTGCCCTTCTCCAGGCAGGGCCTCCTAGCTTGTACCTGATGTGCAGACACCCCACCCTAGGCTGATTATTCTGATTGGCAATGGCTCTGCATTTCTTTGGGGTAGAGCCCCAAGAGACAAGTGAAAGGCCCTCTGCCATTGCCACTACCAAGTTCCCTCACTCTGCTTCCTCCAAGCTGAGTTGAGAACAAAAAGCCTGAACTCTCCAGGGCTATAGTGTGCAGCCTCGGAGTGCCAAGCCAAAATCTGTAAACAGCACTTAAGTGGGAAAGGAGCTCAAACTCTTAAAACAGAGCACAGCTGCAAGTGTGAGGAAATATAGAGGATTCATATGGCTGAGTAAGAGCCTATCACTGACCATTACACTAAGCACCATCTACTGGATCACAGCCCAAACTCAACACCAAAAGTAGTTTGTGAATATACTCCCCTGTGACACCAAGGACTAGATTTCAGCCACAAAGAAATCCCCTGGCCTCTGAAAACCTGCAGACATGAAGCCAACTGTCTATAGTCAGATTATACCACTGTTAAGGGAACATCATTGCACACAGATGAGAAAAAACCAGCACAAGAACTCTGATGACTCTAAAAGCCGGAGTGTATTCTTACTTCCCAACAATCATACTAGATCCTCAATAATGGTTCTTAACCAGAATGGAATGGCTGAAATAGTATAGAATTCAAATCTGCCAGGCAATTAAGATCATTGAGAGTCAAGAAAAGTTGAAACTGAATCTGAGGCATCTAAAGAATGCAGTAAAAATGATTTAAGAGATTAAAGACAAAATAACCATTTTAAGAAAGAACCAAACTGACCTGATAGAGCTGCAAAACTCACTATAAGAATTTCATAAAACAATCAGAAGTATTAAGAGTAGAATAGAGCAAGCTGAGAAAGGAATCTCAGATCTCAAAGCCTGGTTCATTGGATTAACTGAGACAAAAATAAAGAGAAATGTTTTTTTTTAAATGAACAAAACCTCTGAGAAATATGAGATTATATGAAGACACTGAATCCATGACTCATTGGCAAAATGAAAAGGTAGAGAGAGTAACCAACTTGGAAAACATATTTGACAATGTTCCCTACAAAAGTTTTCCCAATCTCACTGGAGAGGTTGACACTTAGAGCAGCTAGAGACAATGGGCAAGTCACCTACAAGGGAATTACAATAGGCTGACAGTGGACCTTCCAGCAGAAACCCTACAAGCTAGATGAGATTGGGGGGCCTTATTCAGCATCCATAAATAAAAGGAATTCAAACCAAGAATTGCATATCCAGGCAAAATAAGCTGCATAAGTGAAGGAGAAATAAGATTTTTTTTTGAGACAAGCTAATGCTGAAGTATAGAGATCCAGAGTAGCCCACCCCTTCTGGGGGGATCAGCAGCAAGCCTGCTGTGAACTTTGGGTGAACTCCAGAGAAGTGAAACCATAACACAAGGATGTGCATGTCTCAGGGTAGAGCAGACAGGCCTAGAGAGATAAGTAGCTTTCACTGACCTTGCTGCAAGGTAGTTGTTAGCTGAAGTATGTTAAGTGAAGTATGGAAGTATGAGAATAATATTCACAGGTTGTTCTAAGTAACTGCACCCCCCCCCCGCTGTGTGCTTTGTGAACATATAAAATAAAGTACACTGAGACAGGACAGGGCTGGAGAGATTGACATCCTTCACCTCTTGGACTGCCTGGCCCAGCTTTCTCTATGTTTCTCTTTGTGTCTTTATTCCCCACCATTCCCTCTTAGGTCTTTGAACCCTTGTGCAGCACTGGACACAGCATGCGCCAGACTGAAAGAATTCATTACCACCAGATCTGCCTTAGAAGAAGTCCTTAAGGGAATGCTAAAGATGGAAATGACAGACCATTACTGGCCACCACAAAAACACACTTAAGTACATACACCATTGGCACTATAAGGCAACCACACAAGTCTATATAAAAACCAGCTGCTAACATGATGACAGGATTGAATCTGCACATATCAATATTAACCTTGAACATAAATGGGCTAAATGCCCCCACTTAAAAGACACAGATTGGCAAAGTTGGATAAAGAAGCAAGACCCAACTATTGGCTACCTTCAACAATCCTAGCTCAGATGCATTGACATCCATAGACTCAAAGTAAAGGGATGGAGAAAGATTTCTCAATCATACAGAAAACAAAAAAACAGCAGAAGCAGTGACTCCTTTTTCAGACAAAACAGACTTTAAACAGCAGTGATCAAAAGGACAAGGAATAGCATTATAAATGATAAAAGGTTCAATTTAACAAGAAAACTTAACTATCCTAAATGCATATGCACTCAACATTGGAGCCAGATTCACAAAATAAGTTCTTACAGACTTACAAAGAGATTTAAATACCCATACAATGATAGTGGGAGACTTCGTCACCCCACTGACAACATTGGACAGATCATTGAGGCAGAATACTAATAGAGATATTCAGGACTTAAATTTGACACTTGACCAAATAGATCTAACAAATATCTACAGAACACTCCACCCAGCATCGCCAGAATATACCTCTTTTTAATCTGTATATGGCACATACTCTAAAGTTGACCTCATGCTCAGCTATAGAGCAATAATCAACAAAATTCAAAAAACCAAAATCGTGCCAACCATATTATCAGACCACAGTGCAATAGAAATAGAAATCATTACCAAGAAGATTTCTCAAAACCATATAATTAAGTGAAAATTAAGCAGTCTACTTCTGAATGACTGTTAGGTAAACAGTGAAATTACAGCAGAAATCAAGAATTTCTTTTAAACAAATGAAAACAAAGATACAACATACCAGAATCTCTGGGACATAGCTAAAGCAATGTTAGGAGAAAAGTTTATAGCACTAAATGTCTACATCTAAAAGTTAGAAAAATCTTAAATTAACAACCTAACATCGCACCCAGAGGAACTAGAAAAACAAGGAAAAACCAACCTTAAAGCTAGCAAAAGAAAAGAAGTAACTAAAATTAGAGCTGAATGTAATGAAATTTTACTCCTCATCTCTGAGATGAATAAAACCATATGTAGAGTTTGTTCTCACACTGGTATAAAGACACACCTAAGGCTGGATAATTTATAAAGGAAATATATTTAATTGACTCAGTTCTGCATGGCTGGTGAGGCCTCAAGAAACTTACAATTATGGCCCGAGGGGAAGCCAGCATCTTCTTCACAAGGTGACAGGAGCAAGAGAAGCACAAAGGGGGAAAAGCCCCTTAGACAACAATCAAATCTTGTGAGAAATTGCTCCTTATCATGAGAACAGTATGGAGGAAGCTGCCCACATGATCGAATCACCTCCCATTGGTCCCTTCCTTGACACATGGAGATTATGGGGATTACAATTTGAGATGAGATTTGGATGGGGACACAGAGCCAAATCATATCATCATAAAAATCTCAAGAAAAGCAGAAGATTTTTCTTTGAATGAATGAATAAAATTGATAGATGACTTGCTAGACTAATAAAAAAGGGGAGAGGATCTAAATAAACACAATCAGAAATGACAGGAAACATTACCATCAATCATACAAAAAATTTTAAAAACCCTTCCTTGGAGACTATTATAAAAACCTCTATGCACACAAACTAGAAAATCTAGAAGAAATGGATAAATTTCTGATTGTATATAAGCTTACAAACTCCAAAGATTGAACCAGGAAGACATTGAAACCCTGAACAGAACAATAACAAGTTCTGAAATTGAATCAGCAATAAAAAACCTACGAATAAGAAAAAGCCCCGACGATAGAGATTCACAGCTGAATTCTACCTGATGTATAAAGAAGAGCTGGTATGAATCCTACTGAAACTATTGCAAAAAGTCAAAGAGGAAGGACTCTTTCTAACTCTTCTATGAGGTCAGCATCGTTCTGACACAAAAACCTGGCAGAGACACAACAAAAAAGGAAAACTTTAGTCCAGTATCCCTGATGAGCACAGATACAAAGATCCTCAACAAACTATAAGCAAATCAAATCCAGCAGCACATCATTAGCTTATCTTCCATGATCAACTAAGTATTATTCCTAAAATGCAAGGTTGGTTCAACATACATAAAGCAAAAAATTTGGTCAATCACATAAAAGACAGTAAAAACAAAAAGCACATAATCATCTCAATAGACACAGAAAAAGATTTTTAATAAAAACAACATCCCTTCAGGATAAAAACCCTTAACCAACCAATCATTGAAGATATATACCTCAAAATAATAAGTCATCTGTGACAAACCCACAGCCAGTATCCTAATGAATGAGCAAAACTTGGAAGCATTTCCCTTGAGATGTGGAACAAGCTAAGTGTGACCTCTCTCATCACTCGTATTCAACATAGTACTGGAAGTTCTATTCAAGGCAACCAGTAAAAAGAAGGAAATAAAAGGCAACCAAATGTGAAGAGAAGATGTGAAACTATCTGTCTTAACAAATTTAATTATATACCTAAAATCCTCATAGTCTCTGCCCAAAGGCTCCAGATGCTGATAATCAACTTGAGTAAAATTTCAGGATACAACTCAATTGCCTAAAAATTATTAGCATTTCTGTGCACCAGTAACTTATAAGCTGAGATCCAAATTAAGAATACAATCCTATTCACAATAGCCACAAAATAAATAAATTATTTAGGAATATAGCTAACCAGGAAAGTGAAAGATCTCTACAACAAGAATTATAAAACACTGCTGAAAGGAGTCGGAGATGACACAAACAAATAGAAAAACATTCTGTACTCATGGAAAGGAAAAACCTGTATTGCTAAAATGGCCATACTGCCCAAAGCAATTTAATAGGTAAATTGTTATTCTTAACAAATTACCAACAATGTTTTTCACAGAAATAGAAAAAACTATTTTGAAGTTCATATGGAATCAAAAAAGAGCCTAACTAGCCAAATCAATTCTAAGCAAAATAAAGAAAGGTGGAGGAATCACATTACTCAACTTCAAACTATACTGCTAGCCTGTAGTAATAAAAATAGAATGGCACTAGTACAAAAACAGACATACAGATCCATGGAACAGGTTAGAAAGCTAGAAATAAAGCCAGACACCTACAATCATCAGATCTTCAACAAAACTGACAATAATAAGCAGTGGTGAACAGACTCCCTATTCAATAAATTGTGCTGGGATAATGAGCTAGCCATATGTGGAGTATTGAATCTCTCCCCTACCTTTCTCCATATGCAAAAATAAACTCAGGATGCATTAAAGACATAAATGTAAACCCTAAAATTATAGAGACCCTAGAAGAAAACCTAAAAAATACCATTCTGGATATAGTCCCTAGCAAAAACTTCATGATAAAGAGCTCAAAAGCAATTCCAACAAAAACAAAATTTGATAAAGGGGACATAATTAAACTGAAGAGCTTCTGCATAGCAAAAGAAACTATCAACAGAGTAAACAGACAACCTGCAGAATGGGAGAAAATATTTGCAAACTATGCATCTGACAAAGGTCTAATATCCAGAATGTATAAGGAACTTAAATCAACAAGCCAAAAAAAAAAAAAAAACCAACTTCATTTAAAAAATGAGAAAAAGACATGAACAGACACTTCTTACAAGAAGACATACACGTGGCCAATAAGCATATTTTAAAATGCTCAATATTATGCATTATTCAGAAATGCAAATCAAAAGCACAGTGAGATACCATCTGACACTAGTCAAAATGACTATTATTTAAAAGTCAAAGAATAACAGGCAAAGTTACAGAGAAAAGGGAATATTTATACATTGCTAATGACAATTTAAATTAGGTTAGCCAATGTGGAAGGCAGTCTGGATATTTCTCAAAAAACTTAAAATAGAAGCACCATTTGACCCACCAATCCCATTACTGGGTATATACCCAAAGGAATATAAAGTAGTCTACAATAAAGAGATATGCATCTTTACTAAATAGCACTATTCACAATAGCAAAGGTGTAGAATCAACCCAGATGCACATGAATGGTAGATTGGATAAAGAAAACGTGATACATATACACCATGGAATACTACACAGTCATAAAAAATAAGGAGATCTTGTCCTTTGAAGCAACATGGATGGAATGGGAGGCCATTATTCTAAGCCACTTAACACAGGAACAGAAAACAGAATACCACATGTTCTCACTCATAAGTGGGAGCTAAACAGTGAGTACACATGAACAAAAGGAAGGGGACAATAGACACTGGTTTCTACTTGAGGGTGGAAGTTAGGAGGAGGGTAAGGACTGAAAAACTACCTGTTGGATATTATGTCAATTACCTGGGTGACAAAATTATCTGTATACCAACCCCCATGAGATGCAATTTACCCATGTAACAAACTTGTATGTACAAAAAAAAAAAAAAACCACTTATACATCTTGAACTGAAAATAAATTCTGGGAAGAAAAAAAAAAAGAAGAAACACACGTAACAGAATAAAGACTATATATGATAAGCCCACATCTTATATTACACTCCAATTGTAAAAACTTGGAAGACTTCTCTAAAATCAGGAAGAAGACAAAAATGCCCATTCTCCCCATTTTTATTCAATATGTAGTATTAGAAGACCTAGTTAAGTTGTTAGACAAGAGAAAGAAAAGGTGCCCAAATAGGAAAAGAAGAAGTGAAATTGTCTCTGTTTGCTAATGACATGACCTTGTATATAGAAAACCCTGAAGGCTCCAAAAAAAAGTTATAAATGAAGTTTATAAATGAATTCAGTAAAGTTGCAGGATGACATTCAAACATTAGTAGTGTTTGTATACACTAACAGTAAAATATTTGAAAAAGAAATCATGAAAACAATCTCATTATGATAGCTACAGAATGCTTAGAAATAAATTTGATAAAGGAAATGAAAGACCTCCACACTGAAAACGGTAAAACATTGATGAAGACATTGAAAAAGACACAAATAGATGGGAAGATATTTTATGTTCATGCATTGAAAGAATTAATATTGTTACAATGTTTATACTACCCAAAGCAACCTATAGATTTAACACCAACCCTATCAAAATTCCAATGGCATTTGTCACATAAATAGAAGAAATAATCTTAGAATGTGCATAGAATGACAAAACCCCAAATAGCCAAAGTAATCTTGAGGGAAAAAAAGCTGGAGACATCACACTCCTTGATTTCAAAATATATTATAAAGCTATTGTAATAAATATAGAATGGTACTGGCAAAAAACTAAAAAGAAAAGACGTTGGCTGTTGAAACAGGATAAAAACTCAGAAATAAACCCACATGTTTAAGGCCCATCAATTTTTGGGAAGAGTGGTGGTTAACAGAGGCTGGCATGAGTGGGGGCTAGTGGAGATGGGAAGAAGGAGGAAAGGGAAATCATTGATGAAAGGATACAAAGTTCCATTTAGACAGTAGGAATAATTTTTAGAGATCTATTGCACAGCATATTGATTATCGTTAACAATAATATACATTTCAATTGATAAAAGAGATTTTTAGTGTTCTCACCAGAAAAAAAGACTAGTAGATGAGGTGATAGATATGTTAATTAGCTTGATTTAATTTTTCCACAATGTATACATATTTCAGAACCTTACATTGTACCCCATAAATATATATTATTACTTCTTATTAGTTAAAAATAAGACACAAATTTTAAAAACATGTTTTTGAAACATTTATTAAATAAAAAATTAATTAAAGGCTTCCATTTTAAAAAAGGAATAACATTAGATCAAAAAATTTAGTAACATTATAATGTTAAAAGTAAATAGGAAATGTCAATATAAATTTCTGACCTTAAAAATATAAATTTACCATGTTTATTTTATAGCTTTTTATTTTGAACTGATGTAGGGCAAATTGTCATCTCTAGTAAACATTAATGCCCAGATCATGATTTTTAATACTTTGTTTTTCCACTGAAAGGATGGCTACTTGAAGAAATTTCTGATTTTTTATCTGGACGAGGAAGGAAAAAAAAGACCCTTGAGTAATTTTTGTGCCAGAAGGAAAAAACAATAATTAAAGTGATGTCAGAAGAAAACAAGACCTAGCCTACAAGAAATTCTAATGGGCCAGGTAGTAAAATTTGAGCATCAAAAGAAGAAAAATTGATTGTGGTTGATTAAAATACATTGATTTTGTGAAAATACATGAATCTCTGTTGAAATAAATAAATAAAAAGGAAGAACTACACATTGTTAAGCAGAATACCACGCACTGGTATCCACACTAATCTGAGGGAAGGACTCTAAATACCTCACTAATTTCTTCTAAGATTCCTATGTTTGGCAGAAAAATTTGCACAAAACAATCTGCGAGAGATTTTCAAGTGTTCTTGACTCTGGCAGGGGCTTATAGAAGATCCAAATGCATGGCTGTCACACTGCTACCACTTTCCAAGTCTAGTCTTTTAAAACAGAACACTCTCACAAGTCAGGCAGGCATTACTCCCTGGTAGGCAGTAAGAATGAAAATAAATTGAGCCAGTGCCCCATGGATCAGGGAAGCTGCCCAGGATGGATAGGGTCTTGTCTTTGTGTGCTGCATTGTACCACAAGTGAGAGACCTCAAAAGTATTTTGCTCTGCATTTTATATTCTGGGTGTAACTGGGATTGTTGTGCCAAAGTTTTATGGACATTCTATTCTAGGAGAGATGAGGACAATGACTGGGCTGTTCTGTACAGTTCCTTTTTATCTCTGGATGTTGCATTCTTGGTACATTCTACCCAAGAATTGCAAGCAAAAAGGGAAAGTGTAGGGTTAGCCAACATTATACAGAAACTTGTCATTCTGCAAACATAATTGTATAACTTTAATAAAGTTAACTAGAATTTTTTTTGTTATAGTTCAATTTTATTAGTCATGCTATGACTATAAACTCAATTATTTTATTTTAAAAAAATGCACAAATGGAATACATAAATACACCGATCAGAAGGCACTGTATACCTCAAGTTGTAATGATTAGAATGAACAATGCTATAAGCTGTGACCCTAAGTCACACCAAATTGTAAAAAATATCTATAATTAAATGTTATCATTTAAAGATTACCAAGTGTCCTAAAATGGTGAAAGTATCAAATATTCCATTAGTTCCAGTGTCATTAATATAAAAATCACATACTTACATGAATTATCAATGGAAATGATATTGCCACCAATCAGGAAAGAATTGGTTCTTATGGGTCAAAAATATACCTACACTGTATAAACAAATGTATAGTATATCTGTGGTATTAAAATTCCACTTGAGTGACTAGAAAAAACTACCATGAAAGCCTTAGAAAGGCAATAATGAAAATAAGGTTTGGTCTATGCACATAAGCGAGAAAACCTAGAAGAAATGGATAAATTCCTGGATGCATACAACCTCCCAAGATTGAACAAGGAAGAGATTGAATCCCTGAACAGACCAATAATGAGTTTTAAAATTGAATCAGTAATTAATGTTCTACCAATCAGAAGAAGCCTGGGGCATGACAGATTCACAGCCAAATTCTACCAGATATATAAGGAAGAGCTGGTACCATTCCTGCTGAAACTATTCCAAAAAAAAAAAAAGAAAATTAAGGAGGAGGGAATCCTTCCTAACTCATTCTATGAGTACTCATCTGATACTAAAACCTGGCAGAGACACAACAGCTCAGAAAAACAAACAAACAAAAACCTTTAGGCCAAGATTCTTGATGAACTACAAATGCGAAAAATCCTTAACAAACTACTGGTAAACCAAATACAGCAGCACATCAAAAAGCTAACCCATAATGATCAAGTAGGCTTTATCTATGGATGTAAGGTTGGTTCAACATGTTAATTAATGAATGTTATTCATCACACAAACAGAACAAAAACAAAAAAACACATGATAATCTCAATAGACGCAGAAAAGACTTTCTAGAAAATTCAATATCTCTTTATGTTAAAAACCCTCAACAAACTAGACATTGAAGGAATATACCTCAAAATAGTAAGAGTCATTTGTGACTAACCCACGGCAAATATACTGAATACAAAAAAAGCTGGAAGCATTCCCCTTGAAAACGGAAACAAGACAAGGATACCCTCTCTCATCACTCGTATTCAGCATAATAGTGGAAGTTCTGGTCAGAGAAATTAGGCAAGAAAAAGAAATAAAGAGTATTCAGTTAGGAAAAGAGGAAGTCAAATGGTCTCTATTTGCAGACAACATGACTGTACATTTAGAAGACCCCATCGTCTAAGTCCAAAATCTCCTTAGGCTGATAAGCAACTTCAGCCAAGTCTCAGGATACAAAATTGATGTGCAAAACTCACAAGCATTCCTATACACTAATAACAGACAAATAGCCAAATCATGAGTGAACTCCCATTCACAATTGCTACAAAGAGAATAAAATACCTAGGAATACAACTAACAAGGGATGTGAAGGACTTATTCAAGGAGAACTACAAACCACTGCTCAAAGAAATAAGAGAGGACACAAACAGATGGAAAAACATTCCATGCTCATGGTTAGAAAGAATCAATATCTTGAAAATGGCCATACTGCCCAAAGTGATTTATAGATTCAATGCTATCCCATCAAGCTCCCATGGACTTTCTTCACAGAATTGGAAAAAAATACCTTAAACTTCATATGGAACCAAAAGAGAGGCCACATAGCCAAGACAATCCTAAGCAAAAAGAACAAAGCTGAAGGCATCACACCACTTGACTTCAAACTATGCTACAAAGCTACAGTAATCAAAACAGCATGGTTACTGGTACCAAAACAGAGATCTAGACCAATGGAACAGAACAGAGACCTCAGAAGTAATGCTGCACATCTACAACCATCTGATCTTTGACAAACCTGACAAAAACAAGCAATGGGGAAAGGATTTCCTATTTAATAAATGGTGTTGGGAAAACTGGCTAGCCATATGCAGAAAGCTGAACTGGATACCTTCTTTACACCATATACCAAAATTGACTCCAGATGGATTAAAGATTTAAACATAAGACCTAACACCATAAAAACCGTAGAAGAAAACCTAGGCAATACCATTCAGGACACAGGCATAGGCAAGGACTTCATGACTAAAACACCAAAAGCAATGGCAACAAAAGCCAAAATAGACTAATGGGACCTAATTAAACTTCAGAGCTCTGCACAGCTAAAGAAACTATCATTAGAGTGAACTGGCAACCAACAGAATGAGTTTTGCAATCTACCCATCTGACAAAGGGCTAATAACCAGAATCTACAAAGAACTTCAACAAATTTACAAGAAAAAAAACAACCCCATCAAAAAGTGGGCAAAGGATATGAACAGACACTTCTCAAAAGAAGACATTTATGCAACCAACAAACATATGAAAAAAGGCTCATCATCACTGGTCATTAGAGAAATGCAGATCAAAACCACATTGAGATACCATCTCAAGCCAGTTAGAATGGCGATCATTAAAAAATCAGGATACAACAAATACTGGAGAGGATGTGGAGAAATAGGAATGCTTTTATACTGTTGGTGGGAGTGTAAATTAGTTCAACCATTGTGGAAGACAGTGTGGCAATTGCTCAAGGATCTAGAATTAGAAATACCATTTGACCCAGCAATCTCATTACTGGGTATATACCCAAAGGATTATAAATCATTCTATCATAAGGACACATGCACATGTATATTTATTGTGGCACTGTTCACAATAGCAAAGACTTGGAACCAACCCAAATGCCCATCAATGATAGACTGGATAGAGAAAATGTGGCACATAAATGGGGTTGAACAATGAGAACACATGGACACAGGAAGGGGAACATCACACACCAGGGCCTGTTGGCGGATGGCAGGGCTAGGGGAGGGATAGCAAGGTGTGGAAGGATTGAGGAGGGCTAACATTAGGAGAAATACCTAATGTAGATGGTGGGGGGATGGATGCAGCAAACCACCATGGCATGTGCATAGCTATGTAACAAACCTGCACATTCTGCACATGTACCCCAGAACTTAAAGGAAAAAAAAAAAAGAAAAAAGAAAAACTGCTCAGCATCATTAACAATCTGAACTGCAAATAAAAACCATGATGAGATACTATCTTACCCCAGTTAGAATGGCTATTATAAAAAGACCAAATTAACCGATTATGGTGAGGATACAGGCAAAAGGGAACTCTTTTTTATACAATGTTGTTTGGAATATAAATTAGCAAATTTGTACAACCAGTATAGAAAACAGTATGAGGGCCGGGTGCCATTGCTCACATCTGTAATCCCAGCACTTTGGGAGGCCAAGGCTGGTGGATCATCTGAGAACAGGAGTTCAAGACCAGCCTAATCAACATGGTAAAACTTATCTCTACTAAAAATACAAATGAATGAAGAAAATGTCATATATATACACAGTGGATTGCTATTCATCCATTAAAAAAAGGAATGAAATCATATCATTTGCAGCAACATAGATGGTACTGGAAGTCATTATGTTAAGTAGAATAACCCAGGCACAGAAAGATAAATACATGTTTTCACTCCTATATGGGAGCTAAAACATTGATCACATGAATATAGAGAATGAAATAATTGATAGCAGGGACTGGAAAGGATGCATGGGTAAGGAGATGAAGAGAGATTGGTTAATGAATGCAAATATACAATTAAATAGAAGGAATAAGTTTTAATGTTTGATAGCAGAGAAGGGTGACTATAGTTAACAACAATGTATTATGTATTTCAAAGTAGCTAAAGGAGAGAATTTGAAGTCTTTCCAGCAAATATAAATGATAAATACTTGATATACGGATACCCTAAATACCTTAACTTGATCATTACACATTTCATATTTTCATGGAGTTGAATGAAAAGGATTTGGGGTTTATCTGTGTGCAGGATAGGGGGCATGGTGGGCCAAAAGGGACCTTTTGGGCATGAAAACAGGAATGCCTGTTCCCATTTAGGGCCACGGGTTTTCAGGCTAAGGGTGGGCCTTTGCCAGGGAACCACCCTCTTCTTCCCAGTATTTTCTTGCCTCCTGTCCATATCACAATGAACAAGAATCAGAAACATTCAATAGAGGGTATTAGATAAAGTAATAAAAAAAAACTTCGTTAATTCAAAAGAATAAAGTAATACAGATGAGACAATTAAAAAAAAACAAATAGCTAATAGACACAAATCCAGACAAATTAATAATTACATTAGATGTAAATACACTGAATATGCCAATTAAAGGACAGATATTGTCAGAATGAGTCTTAGTTGTTCATTCCTGAATATAGCAAACCACACTAAACTTAGTGGCTTCAAAAGCAATTATTTTATATGCTTACAATTATGTGATTTAAAAATTTGCACTGGATTCAGATAGTTGGTTCTCATACCGGTCTCACTTGTGGACATTCATGCACCTGCAGACAATTGACACCTGAGCTAGGACTATATGAGTTAATATGGACTGACTTATGTATCTGGCAGTTGGTGCTGTCAATTGGGCTATATCTTTCTGAGACTCTTTCAGGCTGTTTTGAAATGCAGCAGAATTATTCAAAATAGGGAAGAGCCACAAGGCCTCTTGAGAAGTCAGCTTAGGAGTATAACAGTGTCATTTATATCACTTTCTGTTGGTCAAAGCAAATAAGATTATTTCAGCTTTGCCAGGTACAGTGGCTCATGCCTGTAATCTCAGCACTTTGGGAGGATGAGGCAGGAGACTTGCTGAGCCTAGATCAAGCCTAGCCTGAGCAACATGATGAGACCCTTGTCTCTATGAAAAATTGTTTTTTAAAAAAATAGCTGAGTGTGATGGCGTTCCCCTGTAGTTCCAGCTACTTGGAAAGCTGAGACGGAAGGATTGCTTGAGCCCTGGAGGTCAAAGCTGCAGTGAGTTGTGTTTGTGCCACTGCACTCCAGCCTGGGTGACAGAGAAAGACTCCATTTTAAAGAAAAAATCTCAGCTTTAAAGAGTAGGGAGATAGGTTCTATCTATTGATAGGAGATGCTACAAAGAATTTGTGGCCATGTGCAATCTGTAACAGTTTGCACTCTTGCTACAAATAATTTGTATTTTCTCACATCCAAAATGTGCATATTTAGTCCAAGTAAACACATGATGTCATCTAATTATGGGATCAGGCTCAAAATCCATGATCTAGTGATTTTCATTGAGTCTAGATATCACTGAGTTTTTTTGAGCATAACTCCTTAAATATGGCTTTTCTTGATTACCACAATTTTGAACTAAAAAGACAAGTTATGTGCTGTACACACTCCCAATTTACAATAGTGAGACAGGGAGATGATAACTGCAGTAGATCCTCTCATTAAAAATGAGAGAACTATAGCAGTTGCTGTCCCATAGCAATTCTGAAATTCCACTAGGCAAATATTGTCAGGTTTCTCTACACTGAGCCAGAGATGTTCTGTCACTAGGGTCTGGTTCTGCTTCTGGGGTGGTTCCCTATTCCATAGCTCTCTGTGGAACTTGGTTCTCTATCTGGGTCTTGGGTTCAGTCATCTGAGACATTCTTTATTTTCTAGAAGAAATTGACTATATTTCCACTAAATAGTTTTCTTAGTTTGCTTTCTGTTCATGTAAATGTGGGGATCTGAGATCACTTTTTCATTTTGAACCATCTTAGTCCCTTTTATTCTAAACTGATAATGTCTTTTCTAGTAATGTTTCTAAAAAAAAAAAAGTTAGTAGGTTCCAATGAGTCATACTAGGATTTATTCCATACCCCAATAGCAATAACCATACTTTTTTCCTGGGACAGACTACTCTTTAGTGTAGGTATATCAGGTTGCTGTTGAAACATGACCTTAATATTCTTAGGAACTCTTTGAGTGGCCAAAAACATCTACTAAGAACTGCCTTAATGTCTCAGAGGTTCTAGCAAAGGATCACACTCTTGACTGAATATGTATCCTAAGTCTATTTTTCACTTTGAGAATAGTTTACCAGCTGAATAGATAAAAGATAAGAAACTACTTTATTTTCCAGCACAGTAAGTCCTGGGAACTCTATAATTTCTCTAATTTCTGCTTTGAAACAGAACGGTTCTTTTGTTAGCTCATCTCTCTGTTTCTGTACCTTTTATGCAGAGGTAAGAAGCTAGTTGATTTTTGCAACAGTCCTTCTGTAAATCTTCCTAGATTGACAAGTTATTAGGTATATTTTCTATTTTCCAAGATTCTATAGGAAACAGAAAAAAAAAAACCTCTGTTTATTTCTCTACTCATTAAAACAAAGAAGTAGAACTAAAAAATCCAGTAGAGGGAATAAAATGAAATGCTAAACAAACTTCATTAATCCAAAAAAAAAAAAAAAACAAGAAAGGCAGAAAAAAGAAACAAAGTGTAGATTGGATAAATTAAAAAATTGCAAGATGATAGACAGAAACCCAGCCAAATTAGTAATTACATTAAATGTAAATGGATTGAATATGCCAATTAAAACATAGATATTCTCAAAATGAGTCTTAGTCCTTTATTGCTATGTAACAAACTATCCCAAATTTAGTGGCTTCAAAAAGCAGTTATTTTATATGCTTAAAATTGTGTAATTTAACAATTTGCAGTGAACTCAGACCCAGTTTTGCCAATTGTTTCATGCTACATATATGAGTCACTATTTTCTCAGTCCCCAATAGCATTTTCCTCACTACATTTTGGCCTCTACCTATTGCCCAGTCTCAAATCGAGTGAAATATTTTATTTATGTTTTTGTTGTTGTGCAGCACCCAGCTTCCAGATATCATTTTCTGATTCAGTTATCTTTGGCTGAATAGGAAATGACTCCCAAATTTAGGTTGAAACAACAAAAATTTTATATCATCAAAAGTTCTGTAGGCTATTAGTTTGTGTGATTAGTTGGAATGTTCTTGCATTGGTCTTAATGGGTTCTCTCATACAGCTGAAGTTACCTAGCTTCTTTCTATGGCTCCATGTATTCCAAAATGCAAGAGCATAAGCTGTAAGGCACGTTGAAGCCAAGACTTGAAAATTCAATATTTCACTTATGACACACTATATTGAATAAAGGATAGTGGCCCAGATTCAAAAAGTATGTGTGTGTTTAGGGGGAGGCTGAGAAAAAATGGCAGACAGGAGGCAGGACTAATTTGCAGCTCTCAGATAGACAGAACAGCATGTGGAGACTTGCATTGTGAACTTTTGCTCCAAGAACTCCTGCAGGAACATACCAGGAAAACAAAAGATTACTTGGACCCTTTGAATGAAGTGGCTTGCCACTGCAAACTCCATGAAAGAGCCAAAATCTGTGAGTGCCCAAAGTGTGAGAGGGGGAAATTTCATCTCTGAACACACATCCTCACTGAAAATCCAGATCACAGGAGAATGATTTAACCTTACCTAGAGCTGAAATAAATTTAGAAAGCTGAGTGAAATATAAAAGTAAAAGAAGCAGTGGGAAGAGCCCTGTGGGAATTCCCAGTCCCCAGGGAAGCCCAAGGAAGACATTTCTGACTTTATCTCACCTGGATTTTGGGGGAGCGCTGTCAGTAGAATTGGGGAAGGACCACAGAAAGAAGAATACTACCAGCTTAACTTTGTGATAATTTTGACCAAGCATGAATTTTTCTGGGCTGAATCTGGGGGAGAGGGATTAACAGGAAGTACATATATGAGCACAGAAGCCATGGCAGATGAGAAGGGGTGGGACCTGAAAGCCCTGCTTGCTTTCTCAGTAGAGAGGCTTGTAGCCTGGAACAAGATCTCAGCCCTGATCACCACCTGCCTGGATATAGGCTTGGTGCTGTTGGTGAGGCAAAGCGGGAGTGAGACTGGCCTTGTTTGCTGAGTGGGAGCTGGGTGAGGCTTGTCCCTGCCAACTTTTTCCCACTTTGCTTGTGACTGTATGATGTAGCAGAGGCAGCTGTAATCTCCATGGAAACATTTCCATTGGCCTGAGGCCCACACCCCCATTTCCCACAGCCGCTGCAGCAAGTCCTGCTCAAGGAGAGTCTGAGCTCTCACATGCCTAACCCTTTCCCCACCTGATGGTAGTTCTCTACCTAGCCTGGTAGCTGAAGACAAAATACATAATCTCTTGGGTTTTCCAGATGAGTTCTGCCCGTCATCTGGAAAACCTGAATTCTTATCTAGGTAACCTTAGGGCAAGCTTATATTCCTTCTATACAATGGCAACCGATCTTCTCTTGAAAGTGCATCCTCCTGGCTGGAGGCCAACCTACTCAAGCCATTACAGCAACTTATAAAAAAAACTACCCACCTCCAAGAAAGGAGAAAACAACAGCTAATTCCACTGTCTGTAACATCCTGGCTAACCAGAGGGCCTGAGTCTGTCTACATGACAACTTCACTACCATAATCAGCATTTGAGAGAACCAGTACACTAAACGAAACAACCAAGGACCCTCACAGAGCCCACTTCACTCTCTTGCTTCCTCCACTGAAGCAGTTGCCAGTATCCATGGCTGAGGGACCTGAAGATGGATCACATTATGGGACTCTTTGCAGACACTTCCCCATACCAACCCAGAGCCTAGTTGCTCTCCTGAGTGGCTAGAACCCGAAAAGCCACAACAATCACTGCAGTCTGGCTCTCAGGAAGCCCCATCCCTAAGGGATGGAAGAGAGCACCACATTAAGGGACCACCCCATGGGACAAAAGGATCTGAACAGTAGCTCTTGAACCCTAGATCTTTCCTCTGATGTAGTCTAACCAAATGAGGAAGAAACCAGAAAATAGATTCTGGTAATATGACAAAACAAGGTTCTTTTTTTCAAGGTTCTTACCCTGAAAAGATCACACTCGCTCACCAACAATGGATCTAAATTCAGAAGGAATCTTGGAATTGCCAGAAAGAGAATTCAGAAAATTGATTACTAAGCTACTGAAGGAGGCACTAGAAAAACATGAACTTCAACTTAAATAAATTTTTTAAATGATACAGAGTATGGGTGAAAAATCCAGAGAAATAGATAGCATAAATAAAAAACAATCACAACTTCTGGAAATGACAGACATACTCAGAGAAATGTAAAATACACTGGAAAGTTTCGACAATAGAATTGAACAAGTAGAAGAAAGAATTTCAGAGCTTAAAGCCAAGGCTTTTGAATTAACCCAATTCAATAAAGACAAAGAAAAAAATAAAAGAAATGAACAATGCCTCCAAGAAGTTTGGAATTATGTTAAATGACCAAACCTAAGGGTAATTGGTGTTCCCAAGGAAGGAGACAAATCTAAAAGTTTAGAAAACTTATTTGAGGGAATAATTGAGGAAAACTTCCCTGGCCTTCTAGAGATCCTGATATCAAAATAAAAGAAGCTCAAAGAACATCTAGAAAATTCATCAAAAGATCATCACCTAGGCACATAATCATCGGATTATCTAAAGTCAAGACAAAGGAAAGAATCTTAAGAACTGGGAGGCAAAAGCATCAGGTAACCTATAAAGGAAAACCTATCAAATTAACAGATTTCTCAGCAGAAACCCTGCAAACTAGAAGGGATTGGGGTCCTGTCTTTAACTTCCTTAAGCAAAACAATTATCAGCCAACAATTTTGTATCCAGTGAAACTAAGCCTCATAAATGAAGGAAAGAAAGTCTTTTTCAGACAAATGAATGCTGAGAGTTCACTACTACCAAGCCAGCACTACAAGAACTGCTAAAAGGAGTTCTAAATCTTGAAATAAAATGTTAAAATACAATAAAATAGAACCTCATTAAAGCATAAATCTCATATTGCCTATAAAACAATACACACACACACACACACACACACACACAGAAACCAAGGTATTCAGGCAACAACTAGCCCCATGACTAGAAGAGTACTTTACATCCATATACTAAAATTAAATATAAATGGCCTAATTGCTTCACTTAAAAGATACAGAATGGCAGAATAAATAAGAATTCATCAACCAGGTATCTGCTATCTTCAAGAGAGTCACCTAACACATGAGGACTCACATAAATTTAAGGAAAAGGAGTGGGAAAATATATTCTATGGAAATGGACATCAAAAGCAAGCAGGAGAGGCTATTCTTATATCAGACAAGATAGATTTTAAAGTAAAAACAGTTAAAAAAAAAAAAGACAAAGAGGGAAATTATATAATGATAAAATGACTATTCTAACAGGAAAACATCACAATCTTAAATATATATGCACCTAACATTAAAGCTCCCAAATTTATAAAACAATTCCTACTAAACCTAAGAAATGATATAGATGGCAACACAACGTAAGTGGGGGACTTCAATACACCACTGATAGCACTGGATAGGTCATCAAGACAGAACATCAATGAAGAAACAATGGACTTAAACTATACCCTAGAACAAGTGGACTTAACAGATATTTGCAGAACATTCTACCCAACAACTGCAGAATATACATTCTATTTATCAGCACATGGGACATTCTCCATGATAGACCATATGATAGGCCACAAAACAAGTATCAATAAATTTAAGGAAATCAAAATTATAACAAGTACTCTTTCAGACCACAGTGGAATAAAATTAAAAATCAGCTCTAAAAGGAATCTTCAAAACCACGCAAATACATGAAACTTAAATAATCTGCTCCTGAATGATTACTGGGTCAATAATAAAATCAATATGAAAATTAAAAAATTATTTGAACTGAATGATAACAATGACACAACCTATCAAAACCTCTGGGATATAGCAAAAGTGGTGCTAAGAGGAAAGTTTACAGCATTAATTGCCCACAATAAAAAGTCTGAAAGAGCACAAATAGGTAATCTAGGGTCACACCTCAAGTAACTAGGGAAACAAACCAAACCCAAATCCAGCAGAAGAAAAGAAATAACAAGGATCAGAGAACTAAATGAAACTGAAACAAAAAGTTATAAAAGATAAAAAAATCTTGTTCTTAGAAAAGATAATTAAAATGGATAGATAATTAGTGAGATTAACCAAGAAAAGAAGAAATTCCAAATAAACTCAATTAGAAACAAGATGGGAGATATTACAATTGCTACCACAGAAATACAAAAGATTATTCAAGGCTACTATGAACAACTTTATGTACAGAAGCTAGAAAAACTAGAGGAGATGGGTAAATTTCTGGAAATATAAAACCCTCCTAGTTTAAACCAGGAAGAAATAGAAATAGAAACTATGAATAGACCAATAACAAGCAGCAAAATTGGAATGGTAATATTAAAATTGCCAACAAAAGAAAAGTCCAGGGCCATATGAATTTGCAGATGAATTCGATTAGACATTCAAAGAAGAATTGGTACTAATCCTAGTGAAACTATTACAAAGGATAGAGAAAGGTGGAAGCCAGTGTCACCCTAATACCAAAACCAGGAAAGTTCATAATAAAAAAAGAAAACTACAGACCAATATCCTTGATGAACATAACTATAAAAATCCTCAACAAAATACTAGCTTACGGAATCCAACAGCATATCAAAAAAATAATACACCATGATTAAGTGGGTTTCATGTCAGGGAGGCAAGGATGGTTTAACATACACAAGTCAATAAATGTGATACACCACATAAACAGAATTAAGAACAAAAATTGCATGAGCATCTCAATAGATACAGAAAAAGTATTTGACAAAATCCAGCACTGCTTTATAATTAAAACCTTCAGCAAAATCAGCATAAAGGGGACATACCTTAAGGTAAAAAAAGCCATCTATGGACAAACCCATGGCCAACATTATACTGAATGGGAAAAAGTTGAAAGATTCCCTCTGATAACTGGAAGAAAACAAGGATGCCCACTTTTGCCACTTCTATTCAACATAGTACTAAAAGTCCTAGCCAAAGCAATCAGACAAGAGAAAGAAATAAAGGCATTCAAATTAGTAAAGAGGAAGTCAAGTTGTCACTGTTTGCTGATGATACAATTGTATACCTAGAAAACCCTGAAGACTCATCCAAAAAGCTCCTAGATCTAATAAATGAATTCAATAAAGTTTCAGGATAGAAAATAAATGTATACAAATTAGTAGCACTTCTATACAGCAGTGCTGACCAACCTGAGAATGAAATTAAAAACTCAACCCCTTTTACAACAGCTGTAAAAATATTAAAGTACTTAGGAATACACCTAACCAAGGAGGTGAAAGACCTCTACAAGGAAAACTACGAAACACTGCCTGAAGAAATCATAGATGACACAAACAAATGGAGATACATCCCATGCTCATGGTTGGGTAGAATCAATATTGTGAAAATGACCATACTGCTAAAAGCAGTATACAAATTCAATGCAATTCTCATCAAAATATCATCATTATTCTACACAGAACTAGAAAAAAATCCTAAAATTTATATGGAACCAAAAAAGAGACTGCATAGCCAAAGCAAGATTAAGCGAAAAGAACAAATCTGGAAGCATCACAGTACCTGAATTCAAACTCTACTATAAGGCTTTAGTCACAAAAACAGCATGGTATTGGTAGAAAAATAGGCATATAGACCAATGGAATAGAATAGAGAACCCAGAAATAATCCCAAATAGTTACAGCAACTGACCTTCGACAAAGCAAACAAAAACATAAAGTAGGGAAAGGACACCGTATTCAACAGATGGTGCTGGGACAGTTGGCAAGCCACATGTAGAAGAATGAGAGTGGATCCTCATCTCAACAAAAACAACTAAAAAATCAACTCAAGATGAACCAAAGACAAATTTGACACCTGAAACCATTAAAATCCTGAAAGATAACAACAGAAAAACCCTTGTAGACATTGGCTTAGGCAAAGATTTTATGACCAAGAAAGAAAAAGCAAAGGCAACAAAAAGATGAATAGATGGGACTTAATTAAGCTAAAAAATTTCTGCACAGCAAAATAAATAATCAGCAGAGTGAACAGACAACCCATAAACTGGGAGAAAATTTTTATAAATGATGCATTCTGCACAGAACTAATATTCAGAACCTACAAGTAACCCAAATAAATCAGCAAGAAATAAAACAAATAATTCCATCAAGAAGTGGACTAGGAATATGAATAGACAGTACTCAGAAGAAGATATGCACATGGCCAACAAACATATGAAAAAGTGCTCAACATTACTAATTATCAGGGAAATGCAAATCAAAACTACAACGTAATGCTTCCTTACATCTGCAAGAATGGTCGTAATTAAATACTTAAAAAGAATAGATTTTGTCATGGAAGTGGTGAAAAGGGAACACTTTTACACTGCTGGTGGGAATGTAAACTATTGCAACCACTGTGGAAAACAGTATAGTGATTCCTTAAAGAACTAAAAGCAGATCTACCAATTGATCCATACTTCTATCATCTATTATGCTAACAAGTCATTATTTGAAAAATACTTCTATTATTCATTATGCTAACTAGACAAATGTTTTGTGTTGATGTAAGATAAAGATAGTTAAAGCCTTACAGAAACTGCCTGTGGAATGCAGCCTTTCTGATCAAATGTGAATTGACAACAGTGGGAATGTGAATTTCTGATCAGGGTTACAGACTACTCCTAGAATTTAGCCTAAATTACACACACACAACCACATACACTTATAGCTCAAAAGAGATTATAAGGGCATGAGCTAATTATTTTTGATACTGGTAAGTATGTTAACTTTGGGAGAATTTAAAATTACGTATAAAATCGTACATCAAAACAAAAGTACTTTATTGTGTGAACAACGATGTGTGTATTTGAAACTTTTTTCTTGTGATGATTAATAAAATTTATCCTAGTAGAAAAAAAGTGGGGAAATGTACATAATTTATTGATAGATGTACCTATTAAAAATATGTGGATTTTTTCTTGTATCAAAAATATAAGACAACTATATTGTGTTTTTTAAAAAATGCACTTTAAAAATAAGGACATTTTATCCAAAAAAGGATAAAATGATGCATGATAAAAATGTTAGTTATAGAAAAGCCAACAGGACAATATTATTTTTGAGATGGAGTCTCACTCTGTTGCCCAGACTGGAGCTCATTGGCGCCATCTCAGCTCACTGCAACCTCTGCCTTTAGGATTCAAGCGATTCTTGTGCCTCTGCCTCCAAGTAGCTGGGACTACAGACGTGCACCACCACAATCGCCTAATTTGTTGTATTTTTAGTAGAGATGAAGTTTCACCACATTGGCCAGGCTGGTCTCGCACTCCTGATTTCAGGTGATCTACCCACCTTGGCCTCCCAAAGTGCTGGGATTACAGGCATGAGCCACTGTGTCCAGCCTCAATTTTTAATAATAAAAGAGTCAACATGTCATGAAAACATAAAAATCCACATATGTATGTATGCATCTAATAAAATTGTTTCAAAATATGTGGAGCAAAAATTGACAACTAAAAAGACAAATTCATGATTATAATTTGAGAGTTAGCATACCTGTGGTAATTAAAAGTACAATTATATTAAAAATTGGAAAGAATTTAGAAAATTTTAACTATATTATTATCCATAATTAATATTTATGGAAGAGAATTGATTATTATTCTATAATTAATATTTATGGAAAACTATGTCCATCCACTTCAGAATATACATCTTCATTAAGTCTACAAGGAAACTAGCCATATATCAGAACTTTAAGCAGTCTAAATACAATTCAGAGGGCCCAAATCATATAAGATATTCACTTTGATTGTGATATTAAACTTGAAATCAATGACAAAAAAAATTAACTTAAAAAATACACTAGGCACATGCACCCTGCCATGCTTCTGCTGTTGCTAGCATATGTGCATGAGCACAGTGCTAGCATATGCTGCTTGTTGCCACCACCCTGACAATATACTTTGGCCAGCACCACCCATCAGAGTGTTGTTTCTGGTGGACTGGAAATACCTCATCCCACCCCACAGTGCAGCAGGTCCTTAACCTCAAGGGACCAGAGAATAAAGCTGGGAGCCTGGTACCAGCCCTCCAGGATTAGAGGATGTAGCCCAGGAGTGATGAGCTGAGCCTTGGTGCCCTGAATTCTTTGATAAATGAAGCCACTTGATGAATTCACCTTATACTATAATTGAACCCTCTGCATCAAAGAATATAAAAACAAAAATAAACTCTATCCAAAGAACAGCAACTTCAAACATTAGAAGACATGTGCATGCATATGTTCATTGCAGCACTATTAGCAATAGTAAAGACATGGAATCAACCTAAACGCTCATCATGATAGACTGGATAAAGGAAATGTGGTACATACACATTATGGAATGCTATGCAGCCATAAAAAATGAGATCACTTTCTTTGCAGCAACATGGATAGAGCTGGAGGCCACTATCCTTAGCAAACTAATGCAGGGACAAAAAACAAAATACCAGATGTTCTCACTCACAAGTGGGAGCTAAATAATGAGAACACATGAACACATAGAGGACGAGCAACACACACTGGGGCCTTTTGGAGGCTGGAGGGTGGTAGGAGTGAGAGGACCAGAAAAAATAAATAATGGATACTAGACTTAATACTTGAGTGATGAAATAATCTGTACAACACACTCCCATGACACAAGTTTACCTACATAAGAAACCTGCACTTATGCCCCTGAACTTAAAAGTTGAAAAAAATAACATCAGTCCACACAAATGAGGAAGATTCAACACAAGATCTCTGGCAACTCAAAAGCCAGCATGTCAATAGCAAAGACATGGAATCAACCCAGATGTCCATCAATGATAGACTGGATAAAGGAAATGTGGTACATATACACCATGGAACACTATGCAGCCATAAGAAGGAATGAGATCATATCCTTTGCAGGGACATGGAAGGAGCTGGAAGCCATTATCCTCAACAAACTAACATACAACAGAAAACCAAACACCACATGTTCTCAGTCATAAGTGGGAGCTGAACAATGAGAACATATGGACACAGGGAGGGGAACATCACACACGGAGGCCGGTTGGAGCTGTTGAGGGAGGAAAAGCATCAGGATAAATAGCTATTACATGTGGCGCTTAATACCTAGCTGATGGGCTGATAGGTGCAGCAAACCATCATGACACATGTTTACTTACGTAACAAACCTATATGTCCTGCGCATGCATCCTGGAACTTAAAATAAAATAATAATAAAAACAAGTCAGCATGGTTTCTTACCTACAAATGATCAGAATAGTTCCCCAGCAATGATTCTTAACCAGGCTGAAATGATAAACATAGAATTCAGAATCTGGATAGAAACAAATATCAAGATTTAGGAGAAAGTTTAAACCCAATCCAAGGAATCTAAGAATCCAGTAAGATGATACAAGAGGTGAAATGTGAAAGATGGAGCATTAGCAGCAGCAGCAGTTTGTAAGGGTGTGTGAACCTAGAGTATTTCTTATGTTAAATTTTTCTCATTGATTTATATTAGGAAGGTGAAAAGTAATTGCTGTTTTTGGCATTGTAAGTAATGGCAAATAGTTTAATTTTACTGTTGTCAAAGTGAATATCTTTCATAATTTTGGCCCTTTGAATATTCAGACTTTCCCTAAGTCCTGATATTTTAAGAATTTGAACCAAGCTGAAATGATAGAGCTGAAACACTCACTACAAGAATTTCATAATACAATCACAAGTATTAATAACAGAATAAAACAAGCTGAGGAAAGAATTGAAGAGATTGAAAATTGATTCTTTGAATCATTTAGTCAGACAAAAATAAAGAAAAAAATAAACAAAACCTCCAAGAGATATGAGATTATGTAAAAAGACCAAATCTATGACTCATTGGCATTCTTGCAAGACAGTGAAAGAAAGGAAGCAATTTGAAAAACATATTTAAGGATATAGTTCATGAAAATTTCCCAAACCTTATTAGGGAGGCCAATATTTAAATTCAGGACATGCAGAGAACTTTTCTGAAATACTACACAAAAAGACCTCCTGAAGACATAAACTCATCAGATTCTCCAAGATCAAAATGAAAGAAAAAAATGTTAAAGGTAGCTAGAGAGAAGGAGCAGGTCACCTACAAGGGGACCCATATTAGACTAACAGTAAACCTTTCAGAAGAAACTCTTCAAGGCAGATGAGACTGGAGGCCTATATTCATTATTCTTAAAAAAAAAAAAAAAAAGAAATTTCAACAAAGAATTTCATATGCAGCCAAACAAAACTTTATAAGCAGAGGAGAGATAAGATCCTTTTCAGACAGGCAAATGCTAAGGAAATTCATTAACACCAGACATGATTGCAAGAGGTTCTTAAGAGGCTGCTCAGTGTGAAAACACAAGACCATTACTGACCACCACAAAAACACACTGAAGTACATAAACAATTGACAGTAAAAAAGCAACTGCACAAACAAGTCTGCATAACACCATGATGACAGGATTGAATCCACACATATCAGTGTTCCCCTTGAACATAAATCGACTAAATACTCCACTTAAAAGGCATATAGCGGCAAGTTGGATAAAGAAGCAAGACCCAACTCTGTGTTGTCTTCAAGAGACCCATCTCACATGCAGGAACACACACAGCCTCAAAGTACAGGTATGGAGAAAAATCTACAAAGCAAATGAAAAATGAAAAAGAAAGTACAGGTTGCTATTCTAATTTCAGACAAAACAGACTTTAAGACCACAATGATCAAAAAAGACAAAGAAGGATATTATATAATGGTAAAGGGTTCAGTTCAACAAGAAGGACTTAACTATCCTAAATAGATATGTACCTAACACAGGAGCACCCAGATTCATAAAGAAAGTTCTTAGAGACCTTCAATGAGACCCAGATAACCACAAAATAATAGACTTCCACACACCACTGACAGTATTAGACAAATCATCAAGGCAGAAAACTAAGAAAGATATTTAGGCCCCAAATTTGACACTTGACTATTGGATCTAACAGACATCTACAGAATACTCCATCCAAAAGCAACAGAATATATATTCTTCTCATCTGCATATGGCACATACTCTAAAATTGACTACACAATTGGCCATATAATAATTCTCAGCAAATTCAGAAAAACCAAAATCATACCAACCACACTCGCAGACCACAATGCAATAAAAATAAGTATCAAGGCTAAAATGTTTGCTCAAAACCACACAATTGCATAGAAATTTAAAACCTTGCTCCAGAATGATTTTTTGGTAAATAATGAAATTAAGGCAAAAATTAAGAAATTCTTTGAAATTAATAAAAGCAAAGACACAACATACCAGAATCCCTGGAAAATAGATAAAGCAGTGTTAAGAGAAAAGTTTATAGCATCAAAGAGTTAGAAAGATCTCAAATAACAACTGACCATCATAGTTACAAGAACCAGAAAAACAAGAGCAAATCAGCTTCGAAGCTAGCAGAAGACAAGAAATAACCATATCAGAGCTGAACTGAAAGAAACTGAGTATTGAAACAGATTTTTCTCCATACTTTTACTTTGAGGCTACGTGTGTCCTTGAATGTGAGATGGGTCTCTTGAAGACAACACAGAGTTGGGTCTTGCTTCTTTATCCAGCTTGCCCCTATATATCTTTTAAGTGGGGTATTTAGCCCATTTATGTTCAAGGTTATTATTAATACGTGCAGATTTGATTCTGTCATCATACAAAAGATAAATGAAACCAGAACTTTGTTCAGTGAAATAAGATTGATAGACCATTAGCTAGACTAATAAAGAGAAAAGGAGAGAAGATCCACATAAACACAATCAGAAATAAGAAAGGTAACATTACCACTCACCCCATAGGGGAAAAGAAACTCTCAGAGATGATTACAGACACGTCTATGCACACAAAATAGAAAACCTACAGGAAATTCATAAATTTCAGAAACATACAACTTTTGGAAGATTGAACCAGGAAAAAAGTGAAACCCTGAATTGATGAATGAATTCCAAAATGGAATCAGTAATAAAATTCTACCAACCAAGAAAAGCCCTGTACCAGAGGGATTAACAGCCAAATTCTGCCAGATGTATGAAGAAGAGCTGGTACTAATCCTACTAAAAATATTTTAAAGTGTTGAGAAAAAGGATTTCCTTTTTAACTCATTTGATGAGGCCAGTGTCAGCCTGATACCAAAATCCGGCAGAGACAACTGAAAAAGAAAACTTCAGGCCAATACCCTTGAAGAACATAAATGCAAAAATCCTCAGCGAAATGCTAACAAACCAAACCCTGCAGCATATCATAAAGCCAACCCACCATGATCAAGTAGGCTTTATCCTTGGGATGCAAGTTTGGTTCAACATATGCAAATCCATAAATGTAATTTATCACATAAACAGAACTCAAGTAAAAACCACATGATCAACTTCATAGATGCAGAAATGCTTTTGATAAAATTCAACTACCCCATGATAAAAACCCTCAACAAATTAGGCATTGACGAAACATACCTCAAAATAATAAAAGCCATGTATGACAATCTCACAGCCAACATCAAACTGAATGGAAAAAAGCTGGGAACATTTCTATTGAACACTGGAATTAGACAAGCACATTTACTGTCACCACTCCTATTCCACATAGTACTAGAAGTCCTATCCAGGGTAATGAGGCAAGAGAAAGAAATAAAAGGCATCCAAACAGGCAGAGAAAAAGCAAAACTATCTTTGTTAGCAGACAATATAATTTTATACCTAGAAAACTCCATAGTCTCTGCCCAAGAGCTCCTAGCTGATAAAACAACTTCAGCAAAGTCTCAGGATACAAAGTCAATGTGAAAAAATCAGTAGCATTCCCATACACCAATAACATCCAATCTGAGATCCAAATCAATAATACAATCCCATCCACAATAGCCCCAAAATACCTAGAAATATGGCTAATCAAGGAAGCGAAAGATCTTTGCAACGAGAAGTACAAAACACTGCTGGAAGGAATTAGAGATTACACACACAAATGGAGAAACAGTCCATACTCATGGATGAGAATAAAACATTAAAACATTTTGTTAAAATGGTCATACTGTCCAAAGCAATTTATAGGTTAAATGCTATTCCTATCAAACTACCAACAACATTTTTTACAGACTTAGAATAAACTATTCTAAAATTCATTTGAAACAACAACAACAAAAACCCTAACAGCCAAAGCAATCCTAAGCAAAAAGAACAAAGCTGGTGGCATCACATTACTCAACTTTTAACTACATTACAAGACTACAGTAATGAATACAGCATGATACTGGTACAAAAACTGACACATAGACCAATGTAACAGAATAGAGAGACCAGAAATTATGCTACACACCTACAACCATCTGATCTTCAACAAAATTAACAAAAACAAGCAATGAGGAAAGGACTCTCCATTCAATAACTGGTGCTGAGTTAACTGGCTAGGCATATGTAGAAGACT
>CAUYLG010046380.1:0-43939 GCA_963573385.1 Cacajao melanocephalus
ATGGATTAAAGACTTAAACATAAAACCCAAAACAATAAAAGCCCTAGAAGAAAATCTAGGCAATACCATTCAGGACATATGCATGGACAAAGATTTCATGATGAAAATGCCAAAAGCAATAACAACAAAAGCAAAAATTGATTCTTACTCTACATCAAACACAAAACTTTAACTCAAAGTAACCTGAAAAGTAGGAGTTCAAATAACAAAACTTTCAGAAAAAAATATAGGAGAAAATGTTTATTACCTTGAGTTGACAATTAATTCTTAGATATGAAAATAAAAACACAATCCATAAAAAAAAACTACATAAATTTGTCTTCACAATAATTTTTAAAGTTGCACTTCAAAAGAAACCATTAAGAAAATAAAAAACAAGGATTCGATTGGGAGAGATAATTTTAAAACATGTATTAACATATGTTAACATAGTATAATGTATTTAAAATATATGAAATCTTCTAAAACTCAATATTAAGACAAACAAATTAATTAAAGATGAACGAAGAACTTTAATAGTTCTTTTTCAAAGACAGCGTCTCAGTCTGTTGCCCAGGATGGGGTGCAGTGGCATGCTGATGGCTCACTACAGCCTCGACCTCCTGGGTTAAAGCAATCTTCATAGCTCAGCCTCCCTAGTAGCTAGGACAACAGGCATACGCCCACCACACCCAGCTAATTTTTGGATTTTTTTAGAGGCAGGGTATAGATACATTGCTCAGATTGGTCTCAAACTTCTCAAGCAGTCTGCCTACCATGGCATCCTAAAGTGCTAGAATTACAGGCATGAGACAGCATGTCCAGCCTTTAATAGACTTTTCACCAAGTCATACAAATATCCAGTAAGCACATTAAATAACACTCAATATCATTAGTCACTAAAAAATGCAAATTAAATCTACAATTAGAATGGTTATAATAATAAAAAGTCATCTAATAATAGCACAGTAAGGAAACAGAAAAACTGGGCTCCTCATATATACTAGTAGAAATATAAAATGGTAGAGATATTTTGGAAAATATTTAAAAAGGTTATACATAAATGTACCAAACAACATAGCAAGGTCATGACCAGGAATCAACCCAAGAAAATAAAAACATGTTCACAAAAAGACTTGTATATAAATGCTCATAGCAGCCTTATTCATAACAGCCAAAAAGCGGAAACAATCCAAGTATTTGTCAACTAGTGAATGAAAAAAATGTAATATATCCACACATTGGTATGTCATTCATTAATATAAAGACATGCTGAAACAAGCTATAATGACCCACAAAAATATTATTCTACATAAGACAGATTCCAAAAGCTTCATATTATGATTTCTTTCACATGGTATGTTCAGAAGAGGCAAATCTACAGAGACAGAAACCAAATTGTTAATTGACTAAGACTAGGGTGGGAATGTGGATTAACTAAACTGTTTGGAGAGATGAAAATATACTACAACTGGATTGTAGTGTGATTGTACAACTTTGTAAGTTTTCTAAAAGGCATTACATTTTATACTTAAAAATGTGTAGATTTTATATGTAGGTGATACATCAGTAATGTGTAAAAATATGTCCACTCTATACTTACATTTCTATGTCTGTTGTATGTGTAAATACTTCACTGATTCTTTTCTTTTTTCATTAAGATTCTCAAATTCAGAGATCCATCCCTTTTGCTTTATCTCTAATTTCTTTCACACATTGTCTAATCACAATAGACACTTAATAAATATCACAATTGGTTGACTCACTTCTCCATAAGAATTGTGAGGCCTGGTGGGGAGCAGCACCTCATGCCTGTAATCCTAGCACTTTGGGAGCCTGAGGCAGGTGGATCGCTTGAGGTCAGAAGTTCGAGACTAGCCTGGCCAAGATGGTGAAACCTCATCTCTACTAAAAATACAAAAATTAGCCAGGCATGGTGGCACGCATCTGGAGTCCCAGCTACTCAGGAGGTTGAGGGAGGGAAATTGCTTGAACCCGGGAGGTGGAGGGTGCGGTGAGCAGAGTTCATGCCACTGCATTTCTATTCTGTTTATTGTTTATTCTCTTTTGATATTTTAAAAATAAGTGCTCTTGTGTATAAACATGTTTAATTTTCATGATAATACTGTAAGAGAGTGTTTCCCTGAATGTGAGAACAACAACAACAAAAAAATTAGTGATACACACAGGTTAAGGAGCATCGTGTGGCCAGGCAGTGGTCAAGTTAGGATGTGGATGAACCCAGGATGTCTGAGTCCTGCATATTTTCACTTAACCATTGTTGTTATCTTGCTTCTCATCTGGACACGTTACTTGTGAAGTACATGTATTTTATAAATACTTTTTTTAGAAGTAAAAAAAAAATCATAGGAGAGAGCTTTGTTGTGAAAGAGAATTTTTTATTTCATGCTACAAGAATTTTAATGATTATCAATGTTTTAGAAAATTATGCATTAGGAAATAAAAAGAAATTTACAAGCAAAAAGGGAAGAAACATATGATACTATAGATAATAAAACTTAGGCCCTCATTTCTGGAGATAGCCTTAATTGGCAGCTTTTATTAAAATGATGCTTTATTACTTTCTTACAAAATAAAACCAAAATATGAGACCCTATAGCTCTCTAATCCTGAACGTTAATTCTTAATTTTTAAACCTGTGATTTAACAAACTGATACAAGTTCCTTTTGTATAAACCAAAGAGAATGGGACTAAATTAATATTTGTAGAAAATATCAGGAATTATTCATTTCCATAGTTCATTGAAATTTTAGAATCTTTAGGAATAAGCTTGGTCTGCTTAAATTTTTCCACTTAAAAATAATATCCGTTCATTAAACTGTCTGTATGTAACTGAAGGGAAACTGTAGAAATATCTTCTGGATCTCTCACATCTATGAGAGTGGAATTTCTGTCCATTTTTGTTTTGGGTCTACGCTCATGTCCTAGAACAGCACCTGGAAAAAGGAAAGTACATATCTGAATGTTTAGTATAGCTGTAACAGAACACCTGAAACTAGGTAATTTTAAAAGAAAAAAGGTTTATTTGATTCTGGTGGCTGGAAAGTTCAAGATTGAGCAGCTGCATCCAGCAAAGGTCTTGTGCTGCTTCAACTTTACAGTAGAAAGCAAAAAAGTGAGAACTTACTCCTGTAACATGAAATTAATCTATTTATGAGACATCCACTCCCGTGATCCAAACGCTTCCCATTAGGCCCCATTTCCCAACATGTCACATTGGAAAACAAATTTTAATGAGTTTTAATGGAGACAAACTACATCTCAATCATAGCGGTACTCAGGAAATATTAAATGAGTGAATGGATGAATAAAAAATACTTGACAAAAGCTGAGCTTTCTATGTTATCACATCTCCATTAATTATTATGCACTATGTGTAAGCATATATCAAAAAAAATGCTTACTTCTTATTTTCTGCTTTTTTCCTGCAATTATCTTCTAAAAACATAATGTTTTAACTCCCCCACAAAATGTGTGAAAGCTTTTAAAGCTGGTGGACACTGACAATATATTACTCCAATTCATGATGATCTGATTCAACGTGCAAATGATGTGATTAATCATACAAAAGTAATTCCTAAAGGCTGCCTTTTCTCTGATTTGCATATTGTCCTTTAAACAAAGACTTGTGAATCCATAATAAAAGGCTAATTGGTATACTGATACTGCTTAATATATTCAAATTTTTACCATATGATATACTTGCTGCTACCAGCATTGTTAAATAGAAAATGTGTTCTTTTTGAGTCTATTAGAATCATAATACTTTAATAAGCATTAGGAAAATATTACATCTGTGGACAACTAATACTATAGATTAGATTACAGATTTCTCATAACTCTAAATATTTATTTTGTGTAAATTCATCTGTCTTTGAATTCTTAAATAACATCACTTATTCAATTCTATTATTTATGTTCTTAAGATGTCTGGGTAAATATTTAATGATATGCTTTTATCATGCAAATAAAAACTTAGTTAAGAATATTTTCAATTCAGTTACCCAGGATGAACAAAGTCACTATCCATAGTCATAAAAAGAAATGATGATAAAAGAACATAAGATGAATAGAAGAGCAAAAAATAGCAACTACAAATTTAATTATTTGTAAGATATTTATTTTATTTATTTATGTTTTGTAGAGACAAGGTCTTGCCATGTTGCCCAGGCTGGTCTCAAATTCCTAGCCTCAAGCGATTCTCCCACCTCGGCCTCCCAAAGTGCTAGGAGTACAGACATGAGCCATTGCACCCAGCCACAGATATAGTTATAATTGATTTAAAAATAAACATAAATCATTGCAATAACAGTTCTCTTTCCAACTAAAATTTCCAAAGGAGAAAAACTAAAATATTAGCCTTTGTATGTATTTCTAATAATACATATTTATACATATGAATACACTATTAATTAAATTTTTCACATGGATTAGTAAACATACATTGTGGCCATGCATTTCCACAAATTAAATGCAAAGTTATAAAGTTTTGGAGATGTAAATTCTATTAATGATTATAAAATATTTTAAAGATAAAATATATCTTTAATATTTTATGATTGTAGTGATGCTGTGTTGAGGTTTCCTGATGTCTCCTTTAGAACATAGGTGCTCATTTCCCTGCCTCTGGGAGACATGACTGCAGATGTGTCTGAGCTGAGACTCATCCCAATGTCTGGTAGATGTGGAGTTGTAGAGGTTCAGGTCCCTTGGCTCAGGTTGGGACAACACGGAACAGTGAGTCCAATTTCAGCGCTCCCCGTTGGATCAACTGAGGCCTCAGCTGTAGCTGCGCTGAACTTCAATTTCTCCCGCTTGGTCAGTCCTGTGTTATTTATTCTCTCCCAGGTGTTGATTCCCAAGGGTGCTCCCCAGGTTTCTGTCCTTCATGCACATTTTTGTCTCAAAGTGTATCCTGGGAAATCTGAGCTTAAACAATTGGTTTCAGGTGTGGTCTAAGAAGTCAGACTTGAAAATGGATTTTGAAGTTGGACCACTAGCCAGCCAGCTAACTGCGGGAGACCTGTCATTAATGGTAGGTGGAAAAGTGATACCTCTTTTGCAATCAAGTTGCTATACAATCAAGATGCAATAACAAAATTAACTGGAATGAAATGCCAGAGGACAGAAATGCAATTCTTGTCACAATCTCTCAGGTTTTTGAGAAGTTTGGAGTATGCAATAATTATAAAGACAGTGAAATCTGATCGTACTTGTTGGCTGTCATTGATGCACTGGAGAAAGACGATGAAAATCTGAGGAAGTGGAAGGGCCTCCTCAGCGACACACAAAGCTACTTTGATATGCTGCAACTGAAAGGCAGAAAAGCTGGGAATCATGCCTAGGACTTAATTATGAGAATCACTGACTCAGCAGTGAATATTGAAAGTTTAGCCCTGGCAAGTCTACCACACTAAGGTCAGGTTCCACATAAGTTCAGGTCCCTGATTGGCAGGAACGCAACCTTGAGAGGGAGTACTTCCTTAAAATTTATGTTCTAGGCATCTCACTGGCCTCACCTCAGATTTGGGACTGCCTCTGAGAGGTGAAATGCACCTGTCTAGTGCTGATGCTTCTGTGTGACTAACAGTGAAAGATGACAGGGGAAAGGACAGTAAGTTACATCAGATCAGGCACAGAGAGCAAGACATAGAGTGTGTTGAAAATAAAGACTTCCCGTGAATTAATTTTGATCTTACTTCCAATCCATTTTGGAAGATACAAATTAACTGACAATCAAGCAAGCATGTATTATATAAACAATTCACTATTTGGTGTTGAAGTGGCTCTTAAGATAAAGAGAGATTTTTTACAATGCTAGGTATTATAGAAAGCAAAGTGGTTGGATATACAGCAGATTTCTGTGGTTCAAAACAACATAGGATACTAGATATTTGTTACAGGCCTATCATTTTGTCTTTTGAATAATAGGAATTATGTAAAAACTGAGCCACTAACTAGATGCTCTGAGAGAATTTAACTGGAAAATTGGGAAGTGCTAAACCTCTGTCCCTTGAGAAAAGAAATCAACATACATTTTTGCACCTATGATAACCAGTTCTATGATGAAGCATACTTTCCTCTTTTTGTGCTAAATAGAATAAGGATTAGCCAAAAATAAATTGAGTTATTTTCACCAAAAAAAAAATTGTTTTTGGAAGATCGGAATAACTACCTACCTTTGGCAGAATCCTGAAATGACCTGCAGTGTCCCGAGTCCTTGCATGATGCCCTCTTTTTGAGTGTGGGTGATATCTCCACATTGCTTTGAAACAATAGAAAGTGGCCAGGCATTGGTGTATCACTCCTGTAATTATGTTACATTATATTATATGGCAATAAGTTAAGGTTTTTTGCAGATGTAATGAAGATTCTGAGTCCACTGATACTGAAAAAATCAAAAAGTACATTATTCTGGGTGAACCTGTCCTAATCAGATGAACCCTAAAGAGACTATCCCCTCTTTTGATTCTCTGTCTTTGAAAATGTAAGGCTGCCAGGTTCAGAGAGAGGCTGTAAGAGGTCCACATGGGAAAGGACTGTAGGAATTTCTGGGGATAGCAGAGGACTTAGCTTACAATCAGCAAGAAAGTGAGTACTCAGTCCTATAGCCACAAGGAACGGAATTTTGCCAACGATGTGTGCTTAGAAAAGGATGCCAAGATTGAAAAAGAAATGCAGTTTGACATCTAGATTGTGGACTTCTGAGACCCTGAGCATAGAACTCAGCTAAGCAGTGCCCCTAAACTTCTCAAACTGTAAGATAATGAATGTTGCTTAAAGCTACTAAATTTGTGGTGATTTGTTATGCAGCAATAAAAAACTAATCCACTAAATTAAATATTAGCACATTCAACTAGTCTAACACTTTTCTCATGAATATTTGCTTTGAGATCCTCGTTTCACTGTTGCCCAGAAGTTCAAAGCTATTGTATCATAAACTCCACCCAACCCAACCAACCAGTTGCCCATCTTTCAAGACCTGTCTTCAAAACTCACTTTCTTGATTTCTCCTTTTGAGAAATCAATAAGACTGTCAAGTTGGTGTTCTCCTTTACTGCAGTAGGTTTCATAAAGTGAGTTTTGCTTGAGCTCCAGGTTTTCTAGTGGTCTTTTGGAGAATGAACGTTAATTTAGTCTGTAATATTTTAAATAATAGTGATAAAATAATTACATAACCAGATAGAAGCATGAAAAGAAGTTTAAATATGTAGTAAATTAATAAATATGTCTTTATTAAATATAAAGTGAATTAAACATATGCTCTGCTGTGTTTTTCTAAATATTATCAGAATGTTTCAAGTTCTGGCTTATTGTAGGTAGATGGTAAAAAGTTACAATCTGAAAATATGTCATAAGTAACCCCCTCATGTTCACTTCTGTGGGGCTAATTTATTGAATCAGGATTTATTTTCCACAGACACAAAAATAGAAAATGTTCTAAGCTGCCTATATGTTCCCAACCGGTTTTTAGGGCAGAATGAAACTCCCAGTTGTTACAACAGAACTCAATGTCCCAGTGCACATAAATAAATTATTTACCTTGCACTGCTTTCTGAGGATGCAAATCTAAACTAAGAAAAACAGTTAAATAAGTAAAACTGTCTAAATTTAAATCGTTGCAGTTGTTATTCCATGAGTTCCTTCAGAGGCAAAAATTTGAAAGCATTATTTTAAAAGTTTGGAAACGTAATCAATAAAAGCTTTGAAACTATAAATTTTTAAATGGCCCAGCACTGACCAGTATAATGCTTTCTTTCCAAATAGGTGGATGTGGATACAGATTAGCTCAAATTACCTTAGTCTTAATTGATTTCATTAGTACACAGTAGGTCATTTGCTTCTTTTTACTAATACACACTTGAGAGCATATATCTGGTTCCTCATGAATAAATTAGTAGAGAGTACCCTTCTTCACCAATGCACAGATTAAAGAGTAGACCCATATTTATAGAAATTTTAGCATATATTAATTTATTAACATCAATTAAATAAATACGTAAGTGTGTCATTTTTAACCAACTAACATTTCTTGATTGCATATTCTGCATTGGTCTGTATTAAGCACAATGGTATAGATCAGGGGTCAGTAAACTATGGCCTGTGGGCCAAGTGTAACCTACTTCCTATTTGTCTATGCTTCATAAACTAAGAACACTTTTACATTTTTAAATAGCTGAATAATAACATTTCCTGACACATGAAAATTAAATGAAATTTAAATTTCTGTGTATGTAAAGAAACTTTTATAGGACAATATCAACACTCATTCACTTATGTATCGTCTATGGCAGTCTCTGTGCTGCAATGGTAGAATGGAGTCATTGGAACAGAGACCGTACGTGGTGCTCTCAACTCTTTTCACTGTGGATCAACTGTCTACAAAATCACAGTTATAACTCAAAGGTGTTTTGCATGCCATTTGTATTGCTTAAAATTTTGTTGTATTTATGTATTTAGTTACGGTGCATATTCATTTTACCAAAACAATAAAAGAAGAGAGTGTGAACTTTGAGTGTTATTATTTTGAGGCAAAGTGAAGTGTGAATAAGTTTGTTATCAAATTAGACAACAAAGCATTCTGTTTATCAAGTGATGACACTATAGCTGGTTAAGAGAACCATTACCAGACTCTTATTAGTTCGTTTTCACGTTACTGATAAAGACATACCTGAAACTGAGAACAATAACAACAAAAAATTGGACTTACAGTTCCACGTGGCTGGGGATGCCTCAGAATCAGACGAGTGGCAAAAGGCACTTCTTACGTGGCCAGGACAAAAGAAAAATGAGACATGCAAAAGCAGAACCCCCTGATACACTCGTCAGATCTTCTGAGACTTATTCACTATCATGAGAATTGCACAGGAAAGACCAGCCCCCATGATTCAATGACCTCCCCCTGGGTCCCTCCCACAACACATGGGAATTCTGGGAGACATAATTCAAGTTGAGATTTTGGTGGGTACACAGCCAAACCATATCACAGACTAAGCAACCATCGTTATATTCCCAATTCATAGAAAACCAATGGCCAAAAAAATGAGGAAATCTAAAATGAGATATCTTATCCATGCAAAGTTTTTTTCCAAAAAAGAAAAAAATTGAAAATGAGCCTGCAACGTAGCTTTTCAAGTACCTCCTTTGTTCATCAGTCAAGGAAAGCCACTCGCCAATGGTGAGTTAATTACATCATGTTTGATTGCAGGTGCTGAAGACATTTGTCCATAGAAAATAAGCTTATTCAAATTTTTAGCTTTCAGGCAAGAATAGTTGTTTGAATTGTTGAGGACTTTGAGAGGAGAATCAAAAAATAAAACGAATAATTTTTCCTGGTTTTACTTGGTTCCTGATGAATTTCCTGATAATACCAATACTGCTTAGTTGTTATTGCTTTGTCAAGAACTCGGTGCTGAGTTTGAAGTGACCGAAGCTCTAGCCTCTGTGAATACTTATGAGGATATTTTCAAAGAAGTTTAGAAAACTCAGATTCAATACAAACTGGAATGGAATCTGGTAAGATTTTAAAAGGTTATTCATTGTATTATTCATTAACAACTATTTTATGAAAAATGTTTGACTTTATTATGTGTAACTGAACCAGTAGTGTCAGTGATGAACTTCATTTGCTCTTGTGAACTTAAATATCCTGAGTTGTTCACCAAAAGGTAGTTTGATGACTTGGCAGTGTTTTATTTTGTTTGTTTTTTTCTCTTTCTGTGACATTTTTGGCTCCAGAATGAGATTATTTTTTTGTCTAAGGGAGAAGAGATATCCTCAAATATTATTGCCAAATACTGAATGGCTCTGGAAATTAGTTTTTACTGCCATCTTGATAATGTTTCCTATTGAATTTAACATAAAATTACAAGACAAAACAGTGCTTATATGTGAAAAATCACACTACGGTAAAGTCATTTTGACAACTAACATTTTTGAATCACAAGTAATGTCACACTGCTTTATACACTTGCTGTGCTGCCAAAAGTTGAAACAAGAAGCAAGATCTCCATTCTCACACAAAGTATAGTGGATGTATTTGCTCAAACCTCAGTTGCATTAACACAGTTTAAACTTTGGTGCAAGTGCAAATGAAATTTATGTTTTTCAAAATCTAAATTTGTAATTGAGGAGGTTCAAATTAATTTTTAATTAGAAGGATTAATCTGCAATGTACTGACAGGCTAGAAGGGAAATATCAAAGAAAACCTAATAGAATTCCATTGATATATTCCAAATGATAAATGTATTCAATTAAAATCATGCTTGTGGGTTGATATCAATATCATCAGTATTTGACAATACCTGTCTATGTAGAAAGACAGCTTCAAAGATGAAATACAGTCATACATTACTTAATGATGGAAATATAGTTTGAGAAATGTATTCTTAAGCTATATCATCATTGTGCTAACTTTTTAGAGTGTACGTAACACAAATTGGAAGGTGTAAAATAAGCTCTATGCTCCTAGGGTACCAACCTGCATAGCATGTTACTGTATTGAATACTCTAGGCAATTGTAACACAATGGGAAAAATATGTATATCTAAATAGATCTAAACACAGAGAAGATACAGTAAAAATATGACATTATAATTTTATGGGAACACTGTCATAAATGTGGTTCATTGTTGACCAAAACATTATTCTGTGACACATGACTGTACATGAAATCTAATTATAAATGAGCACTGAGATGAATATTTGTAGTCAATTAACTTTGACCTCCAAATAAACAAAATGCTATCCCTCCAAATATTTCTATTTTTCTCATCAGTAGATTTGAGTTAAGAAGTTTGTACTCAATTATTATTGTTACTAATTTTAAATTTCATTAAAAATTGTAGAATTTCATTGTCTCTCTTCTTTTATGAGTACTTATGTCATATCCTAAATTTTGACTCTTAGCCTACAAACCTTAAATATTTACCATCTGGTTCTTTATAGAAAGTTTCCTGATCCCTGATATAGAGTCCGGTTCTCTGAAAGATCACAGAACTTATATATAAAAGGATAAGTAACAATGAAAATTAGGGTTTTTAATATGAATCACGAGAAATATTGATAATAAAGAATGTTGGGGGAAATAAAGAAAGACTTCTCAGGGGAATGGGATTTTTAACTTTGCCTTAAAAGATGCATAGGGTGGAGACAGAAGAAGAAAGCATGGAGGAAGCTATTTCATGCAGGAGACATGACATGCACAAGAGACAAAACATCAGAAACACAAAGGATGTGTCTAAGGAACCATGAGTGGGCCAGTTTGACTAGATAGAAGACTTAATTTACAAGGGTAAAGAAGGTAACTTGAGTGGGTAAAACTGTCAAAGCTCTTGAATGCCAGGCTAAAGTGTACAGTTTATTTTGTGGCACTCTGAAGATTTGCAATATTAAATGAACTACTCCTGCATGAAAAATTTTTTTTAACCTTCATTAACTTAAAATACGTTCTCCTTGATATTTTGTCCAATTACTTCAGATAGAATGGAAATTAGGAAAAAGATTCAAAGATGAAGAAAGACCAGCAAAAAGAACACAGTTGACGAATATTTGGCACTAGTTCATTCTGGTGTTATGTATCTCCAAAAAGCTGTAAAATAAAATATCTTACATTGAGAAGTTGAGTTTAAAATTATATGCTATATTGCTCATAGAAAGAAGTGAGAAATTCAATTTTTTAAACTTTAGCACGATTGTTAATATATGCTGAATGTGCCACACCAAGATACCACTAATTAAAATAACACTACTTATTTTTAACCAGGTCATTTTTATTGACTCCTGGTTATAATCAACTCTTAATCCAAATTCAAGCTTTTGTCCTCAATCTGTGGTACAGAAACTTTTGAAAAAAAAAAAAAAGGTGGTGGTGGAAGGGGAAGAACTGACAAACTGATAACCTCATTTACCTTCTAATGCTTTGGGCGTGATATAATATTAAGATGGTTTGGAGGTTCACTTTTGAGTAGCTGTCCCTGTGAAGGATGAGAAGATGAGTTCAGCTGCTTCCATATCCCCAGTTGCCTTTATCTTTGAGAGGTTTACCAAAAGCTGTTTTTAAAACTGCAACAGCTGTGTCCTAATCTGTGCACAAAATGCTTTGCTATTATCCGCCCATCTAATTATTAATTGAAAAGACTGAATCTGTATCTTTCTAATTTGACCCAATAAAAGGGCATCCAGGTTATGTGAAAATTTACCATAAAACTAAATGAAATCTTAACTTTTGCCTATATTCTTTTGTTTTAGATATGGGCTAAACTTATGTAATGAACATATTTGAATACAGATCAATATCTGAGCTAAATGAAATACATAAAATGAAGTAAATAGGTTATCTAGTGAAAGAGTCATAGGAGTAAGCTATAATGTATGAGCTAGGCAAGCATATCCCAAAGGTTGTCTCAGAATATTACAGAGCCGGAAAATTGGAGACCAATTAGCTAAGAAACTGTAAATGAAAATATTATTTGTCATTACTGAACACCATATTTACTTTTATTGTATCTTGAATTTGCAATGCAAACGAGTATATAAAAGTAGGACCTGGGGTTAAAACCATTTTGCTGCTCCTCTAAATAAGGAAAACATATTTTTAATAAAGGAAAGTAATAGGGAAATATTAAGCCATTGTTTTTAAGTAAGTCCCTATGATATGTGATAATCTGTGGCTCAAAATTCAACCTCAAAGCTTGTTTATGAAAATTGACACAGTGTAAAATTTAAAATTTTTACATCTTATCTTATGCAGGGCTATTTATTTAAGTAAAAATATAATGTACATGTTAAATGGAAATTATTTTTAAAATATTACAATTTCTCTTGTCTTGAGAGAAAGGTGTTGAGTAGGAGACTAAGTTTATCAATGACTTTTTTTGCTAGGACAGAGGAAGGATGGTCTGTTTTCTGGAGCCATAGTTACTATGCAAAGGAAGAAATCATCCAGATTTGTGAATTGAGAAATTGGTAAGACAGAATGGACATCAAAATGAGAATTCAGACTCACTTTGAAAACCAGACTATGAAGCCAAAAAATTGGAGACCCAATAGCTAGGGTTATAAATACACAGAGCCTTGATATCTTGGACAAATAAATGCTTAAAACTTTCCTGAAACTATATTTCTCAGTGGTTTCTTACTTGATTCCTAGGTCAGGGATAAGATAGACATATTGGAACAGAGGTCATATATCAGAGCTGAATGAAATACATAAAATGAAGTAAATAGGTTTTCTGGTGAAGAGGAAAAAGGAACAAGACTAATCTGTAATGTATGAGCTAGGCAAGCATATCCCAAAGGGTGTTTCTCAGAATATTACTTTAGGATATTAATAAATGTTTATACATATATACATACATACACACACCCCCCCTAAACCCTCTGTGGTCAAAATGTGTGTTCAAATTTATTTGACCCATGGAAGCCTTTCGTTTAATGGAACATTTTGTGTATGAATGATGGTTGACATTTAGACAATTTTGATTCATACTGTAATCCTAACACTTTGAGAGCGTAGGGCAGGAGGATTGCTTGAAGCCAAGAGTTTAAGGCAAGCCTTGGAAGCATCATGAGACCCTGTCTCTACTTAAAAAAAAAAAAGCTAGGCGTAGTGTTGCATGCCTGTAGTCCTCGCTTCTTTGGAGGCTAAGCAAGGAAGATCCCTAGAGTTCAGGAGGCTGAGACTGCAGCTGTGACCACAGCACTATACTGTAGCATGAGTGACCAAAAAAAAAAAGAAGAAGAAGAAAAGAAAAGAAAAAAAAAATTGTACACCTGATTTCATTTCATGCTGACGATAAAATTCTTGTGGTGGCAGTTGAGTTTTAAGTGTGCCTGTTCCTGGAATATCATGAGTAGTCAATAACATTTGTTGACCCTTAGGGTTTGGCACAGTAAAGTAGTTAAACCTGGATTAATTTATCTTTACAAATAAGAATACTGAAGCAGAAAAAAATTGTAAGCTATGTGCTCAAGGATCCGGGGCATTATATGCAGATCTTTTTGATGCCAACCAGAGATGCTGTTGTGCTGTTCTGGGGCCATCAACATAGATTATAATGTGCTTGGCACTCTTGGACCCAACTCCAGGGACCATCAAGTGAATTATAAGCCCCTTGAAGTGCCTAACACTATATTTTAGCAAAAACTGTGCACTGTCCATTCTCTTGGAGAAGGGTATCCCTGCCTCTCTGGCCTCTAATAACCACCTATCTTTAGCAGAGTTAGATCAATCCGAGGCAATCTCTGTGGATATTTATCCCAGTTTGGGCAACCATGAAAGTTTAGTGGTGGTTAATGGGGCCTTGAGGAGAAGTGATTATTTCTGGGACACCCTAGGATCTTTGTGGGTTTGCATTATCTCTAAGGGGCACAGGGATGTAGTGAAGCAGGCACCTTTTGATTTCTCCCAGAGCAGTACTTCTCAAGCTTTAATATGCATCTGAATTATCTGGGGAGTAAAACTGTGTATTGTGATTTGGAAAGTCTGAGGTGGGGCCTTTGTGCTTCTAGTAAACTTTGAGATGGCACCAGTGTTGCTGATCCACATATAAACTTTTGAAAACATACATCCAGAGGCAGGCCCTTCCTTCCACTTGAAATGTAAAATTTTTAAAGTATTTCTTACCATTATTGCTGAGACCAAACTTTCCTTCCTGAGTTGTGGAGCCCATTAATGGTCAAGACCTGCTTTCCTGAGATCATCACAAAACTTCATCGTAGCAAAGTTTTGGGATAACAAAGGTGCTTTTTAAAGTTTCCACTAGATTGTTAATGTGACTTTGGAGACTGGATTTAAAATAATAGAATTCTTTTGTAAAAAAATTAAGGAAAACTTTGATACAGATAATGTATTTGAGAAATAGAATAGTTACATTTCAAACTAAAAAACAAATTTCAATACATTGACATTTGATCATTTATTATTTTGAAGAACAAGAACTTAAGGATGACTAAGATAGCCGTGTTATGGAAAACACTATCTAGTAGAGATAAAAGATAAGTAAACAGATAATTGTAAAGCAGTTAAATTACTATAAGCCAATATTGCTATGTACAAAATACTATGGGTACAGAAAAAGAATGTGCAACTAATTCTGTGTGGGGCAGTCATGGAAGGCTTCAAAGGGGAAGAATGAGAGGACAAGGTGGTGAAAGCAATTCTAGGCAACAATAAAGCCAAAAATACTGGTTAAAAAAAAAGTGCAAGTGTGTTTGGAACATCACATGTCAAAACATGTAAATAAAAGTCCAGTTTGGGATTGTGATAGAGGAAATGTGGTTAAAGATGAGGTTGGAGAGGAAATATAGGCTCGTATGTAGAAGGGCTTTGCATGTTATGCCAAGGAAAATTAACGTTATCCGATTGGCAAGATAGAGTCATTAGAAGTCATTATCTATGAGGAGATACAATTAGATGTGTGTAATAGAAGGCAACCCTGGTGGAAGAGATAGGGAAGGGATTGGCAACTTTGGTGCACAGCATGGGGAGAGACTGGAGTAAGAGGAGTCATGTAAAAAAAAAAACGTTATAATAAGGATGATGAGGACTAAGGCAATGAACATCCGTAGAATGGAGTGGAAGAAAAACAGATTTCTATTCAAGGAAAGAGGAAGAATTCAGAACTGAGGACGGAGCGATAAAATGAAACATTTTAACTACTTGGTGGAAATGGTATTTAGTCATTAGATCTGGCGGTTAACTATTAGGTTGGTACAAAAGTAATTGTGGTTTTTTTTGCCATAAAAGTGTTAACAGTGCATTTTAAAAACATGCACTTGTTTTTAAAATTTAGGTTGCATTTTTTTGTGTGTGTGACCAAGAGCATAAACGTAGATTCACTTGTCCTTTCAGCTCTCTATGCATGGACACTGACTGTAACCAGGGAAACTGGTTGGGTCACAGTGACATAAGGATAAGCTGTCCAAGACATAGAGGAAAACAGTTCACTTCATCTCAGGACTCTCTTTAGGTCAATGTGACCTGCAATCAGCCTACATAAATTTCTGGCTATCATTTTTCTCTGCTTGTGATATTTCTGGACTACTTAAGTGGCAGCCCACCCTTTTCTTCACACAAGCCCTTCAGCCAAATACACTTCTGTTTCCCCCGCCCCTTTTTTAACCTGTGAAATTACCCACAGCAATGAATACCAAGGAAGTTTATTTGTGAGCTCACTTCTCCAAGAAAGCACACATAAATGGAGTCACAGAACGAAGTTTATGTAAACTCAGTTTATGGTGTCTCCCTGGAGTCCTTAAACTAGCAGTGCTGAATGATGTTATATCTATTTGATAGAAAAACTCTTGAAAGTTTGTAAGATGTATCATTATTCTATCATTTGTTTTACTTAATACATTCTCCCTGCTCTTTTCTTCACAAAATATTTTTGAAAGCCCCAAAGATACAAACTTAATGTATGCAATCTGAGAAAATAGAATACATGGTGACAAAAATCTAGGAGAAATAAAATATTCATTTAGTTATTTTGAATATAAATTTACAATCAAATTATTCAATTCAAAACACACACACTGAAATATTTTCATATATACTTCACTGAGACAGGTTCTATGAGTTTCCCAAAACAAGGCAGAGATGAGGGTTAAATAAACAAATAAAAAATTATCCAAATATTGACATAGTGTGTGAGTGTCATGTAAATGTAAACAGATCCAATAGGATCCAATGAGTGGCCTCTTGAAGAGAGTCTCAGCAGAGATTGGCAGAAAGGAGCTCTGTGGAGAGTCAGGCTTCTTTGGTCCTGTCTTGTTTTGTGATATTTTTTGAAACACGCTTTATCTATTATGCATTTTCTTCATGACTTTATACTTTGTTTCTTAATTTTAAAAAATCTATAAATTTATAGGGTAAAGCTACAATTTTGTTGCATGTATAAACTGCATAGTGATCAAGTCAAGGCCTTAGGGTGTGTATCACCTGGAAATGTATAATACATCGTGCCATTACATAATTTCTCATCATCTACCCCCCTCCGGTTCTTTCTCCCTCTGAGTTTCCATTGCCTATCATTACACTCTCTACTTCTATGTTATAATACATTTTACATAACCTCTCACTAACATATATCTTACATACCCTCTTTGTTCACTTAGTTTCTCTTTCTGCCTCTCGTTTATTAGGTTGCATTTTTGAATTAATCCCTATTAGGTAAAACACCATTTTACCAGGTCCATCTATCAGAAAGTCCACACGTCCCCTGTGTGGCCCTCAGAGCAAGTCTGAGGCGGTTCACTTTCACAAACCATTAGAATGCAAGCGCCAGGAGCGTAGGAATTATGTGTTCAGCATATTCACCACTGACTTGCTGGTTTTCTATTCCAGGCTCTGCTTTGGATATTCTCTTTATGCTCAAAAATGCCAAATATATCTATTGCTTAACATATGAATATTTGTTTAATTTTTTTCTTAGCTAAATAGTTTCCTTTTTCAAATATCAATCCCTGTCAACATAGCTTTAGATTGCACTTATGAGTACCTAGAGAGCGTATCTGTAACTTTCAGAACAGGAGTTGTACAGCGCCTGGCAAAGTGCATCAAGAGAAGCGTTCATAGATGCTTCATACAATAATAATGCTGCTGATGCTGAGAGACTTTCTCCAAAAATAAATGTACTGGCATTTTATAAATAAGAAGATTAAATACTTATAATGATTATTGGGTTTACACAATGAAAAGTAGTAAAAGTAATATGCTGCTTGTTCCTTTAACCAAACCACCAATTCATATCTGTTACTCAATTTTTAATGAAACAGCAGCATTTTCAAAGCATTGGCATTAGTGAGCACTTTGCAGCTTAAATATTATCCTTATTGGACATAAATTTAAAGATTTATATTCTCCTGTATAACAACACTTAGCATAATATTTCTTCATTTCTCATTTTCAAAAGCTCAGATTTTCTGCTGCACATTGTTTTCCTTCACAAAAAAATAATACTCGAAGTAAGTTTTTATAAAGTTTCAAAAGGTGTAGAAACTTTATTTGTCTTCCATTTGCCCTATTGGCTGACACTTAAAAAGACTCATGAGTTTCTTGGACTTCTCACTCTTGTGTTTCCAGTGCTAAACTTCTAGAATAACTAATCTTTACATAGATAGAAACATGCCTCACAGTGCTGTGCAGCTGCCATCAAGATGAAAACACCAATCTTTTCACCTCACTTTGCTTACACCCAGCTAAGGAGCATCGGTAGCCTAATCTCATTTGCTTCCAAACAAAGAATTTTAATGATTTAATCTGTCTTCATAAAGAAAGCATTTGTTCAATATTATTATTTTCTTTTCCAGAGTTTTGTGAAGTATTGATTTACAGGACCAGATCTTCAGAAATCATTTCATGTAGTCCACAAGGAACTCTTCCAAATTTGAGAATTTTGCTGTTGTACAACATGACCACAGTTGGCCAGTTATGATGACTTTGGATTTAAGGCAGTAGTGAACACATTCTTAATCCAACTCTAGGGAGACACCTTGGGATGCCAGTTAGCCAGCTTTGATTCCAGTTGCTTTACTCAGGGAGAGAGGTAAAAGTTCCAGCTCATTGCCATGGGAACTAGGAGTTTCCTCCTAGTTGAGAATTACAGTTCCATTATGGCCTTCAAAAGCATGAATCTCCAGTGTTATTTCAGAGTATAGCTGGCATAAATTTTCAGAGCAGAGAATTATTACAGCTGAGAATACGAATTAAATAAAAATCCAGTGTAGCCAGTTATGTAAAGTTTCAAAGTCTAGAATGAGAGTACTATCTTCGGTGGATTTTCTTTTCTTTAATTTAAAACTGTATACATGACTTCACATAAAGTACCTGAATGTCAGCTCAGATAAATTACTTCACAGTTAAAAAGATTAGTATAAAAATGAATATGACTCAGAGTTGGGAGTGGGAAGTGTGAGAGCAATAGTTTGAAGGCAAAAAGCGAGTCTGTTAAAGTGTCTTACATAATGTTCATAAGAAAAACGACAGGCTGATACAAATATTATCTTTGTAGCTATTAATGGTAATGCATAGGGATGATATGGACAATTTGTGTCATTTTAGAATTGATAATTATATGCATTTTCTTGATAGAAATGCTGAACTAGAATGAACTATGCATATTCCAGCAGGAAAATCTCTGTTTTCTAAAAAAAATTTATGTCAATAATATAGAACTTTATTTTTGTGGCAGAAAATCTCAAAAGTTGAGCAAAGAGGAAAATGGTCCAAAATGAAATAATAAATTTAGGAGTTACGGAGTTGGACCTTAAACTTAATCTTAAATTCCTCTCATTTTTTAAATTGTCTATACATACCAGCCTAGGAAGTAAAAAACTGATGAAGAATCATTACCAAAAGTGACAGACTATTTCTATTCATGCACACACACACAAACTTTTTAGAGCTACTTGTTTTTAAACACATCTGTGAAAACAAGATAGCGTTTTAGATTTTATTTGTTGATAATTTTTTTAACAACTGTCATTTTCCCTCTAAGTGACTGTGACAGGCAGAATTCTAAGATGGTCTCCAGGATTCCCCACCTGAGGTATACACATCTCTGTTCAATCCACAGGGCTGCAAATGTGATGGGTTTTACTCCTGTGATTAGGTTACATTCTATGGTCCAGCTAACCTCAGATATTAAGGTTATTTGAGTATGCTTGAGCTAATAATCATGTGAGCCCTTTACAAGCAGACAGTTTTCCTGTCAGTGGTCAGGCAGGGAGGTCAGAGAGATTCTTTATATAAGATGGATTTGATACAAGGGATGTCCTCTGCTGTTGAAGTGGGAGGGGCTTCCTGAGGAGGGCCTGAGAACAATGTCTGTCAACCGAGAGCTATTCCAGGTCCACAGCTAGAAAAACAGAAGGGGCCTCAGTTCTACAACTGTAATAACAAATTCTTACAACAATCTGAATGAGCATGAAAGCAGATCCCTTTTAGAACCTCCAGCTAGGACAGCAACCTGGGACACTGCTTTTAGCTTGTCAGTCCTTGAGCAGAGAACCCCACCACACTGCCTGACCTCCTGACATACACAAGTTGGAACTAATAAGTAGAAGTTGTTTAAGACCACCAAGCTTGTCATAATTTGATAGGGAACAATAGAAAGCAAGTATACTAACCTTTCCCAACATGATGGTTTTGTGCTTTGATTGCCATAGTCTCAGAAGCCCCAAGCTAGACAAAGCAAAATAGACAGTATGGGGCATGCAGTATTCTCTTACATCAAATTTTATAGGGTTGAAGGGAAAATATGTATTATTTGTGTAAAATGCATTGTTACTCTGTTTCTTTTGATAAACTGGAAACACCATCAAGAATTGTAATTTTATAATTAGTGTTTACATGTCCTTCATTATATAACTTTCATATGCTGATGTTTGGGAAGAAGGGGGAAAAAAAAGGCTGAGGGTGGAAAAAGCAGTAGAGTGACAAGAGGGAGAGGGAGAGAGAAAATATAGAGATATCAAGAAGCCAAAATTGGACTATTTGCAAAGGTGGAAGTCATGCAGTGTTCCTACACATATTTTTCCACCTTGTTCATGCAGCATTTATTCCTTTCAAATGCTCACAAAACTATTTATATTTTTCCTCCTTGTCAGACTTAAATGAACACTGTTTCTGTAACCATAGGTCCAAGAAAAATCTAGATTCAAATTTGAGTGTTTACTAGATGCTACAAACTGAAGTGTGTTCCCTCAAAATTTGTATGTTAATATCCTAACCCTCATTGTGGATGTAGACAATTTAAGGAAGGAAGTAAAGTTAAATGAGCTTATAAGGATGGAGCCCTAATTTGACAGAATCAGTGTCCTTATAAAAGGATATACCAGAGAGCTCCTTACCTTTCTCCACCATGAGGATGGTCATCTGTAAGCTAGGAAGAGAGCCCTCATCAAGAACAAATCAACCAACGCCTTGATCTTGGACTTCCCAGCCTCCAAAACTATGAGAAAATAGTATTCTATTGTTTAAGTCATCCAGTCTGTGGTATTTTGTTATGGCAGTCCACCCTGACTTATACGTTAATAATAATAAATTATTGTCCATTTTATGTGGCTAGTGCAGTATCATTCATCATAGATTATAATTTATTAATTCTATACGTTCATGTCCACTTTAATGATAGTATTTAATGTCTATAGAAATTGTGTGGCCATGATAATTTTAACATTCTAATAACATTAATTTTTATTCAGAAGAATATGCAAATGTTTGAGGAAATCACAAACTGTCATTTCTAAGGATAAGATACTTGATCATTCTTTGAGAGCATTAACAGATAAGGTTATTTGTAACCTGTCTAAAAAATCTGATGCCTTCTTAATCTAAATTACCTTTACTTTTACCAATTTATTCTCATATGCATATTTCCCACATAAAATTTTGAAGGTATTTTCAAAGCATTTCAGATTTATATCCTTTCAGATATGCTTGATGCCAATAAATTGCTATAACTGAAATTTGTATTTTATTAGATTATGTGAAGTTATTAGTTTAGATATCACTGTAATTACTTCAACAAACATTTCTTGATTGCATCCATTTATCCAACAACTATGTACTGAATAACTACTACATGTCAGTACTTCTTTTGAGTTCTAAGTCTAAAATGGGATAGATTTAAGCTCTGTATATACCTGGCACTCTCTAAAGTGCTGAAAGTGAAAGAATGAATAAGACATATCCCTTCTGTGATGATTTGGGTCCTCCAGATGAATTTAGATATGCAAGACATATACATCATGAAATTCATGTGAAGGACAAAGGAGAGGAAGACAGAGAAAGTAGGGAGATCCTTCAGACCATGATGTTGGTTTCACTCCTTTGAGTTAGAGGTGGAGGAAAGCAGATTGGAAAGATTCTAGAGTCTGAGGAAGTTTTGGCTGGGTTTATGGACAGTCTTCAAGCCATGGTCACCGGTCAAGAGATTCTAGCCTTATGGCAGGAAAAGACTTCCATTAGTGTCTCCATTGTGCTGAGGTGCTGGCTACCAGCAGCCTGAAGTAAGCATGGCCTCTGAACGGTGTGAGGGAGGATCCAGCAGGGCAGAAGTTGGGCTGTTAGTCAATTACACTTTCTAAAGCAGGAGTGGTGGATTTTTATGGCCATCAGACTCCACCTGACAGTGCAGATCTACTTCTTCCTGCATTTAGGGAACAGTTTCTCCGTGATTCCTACGGTCTTTCTTCCTGAGGGGAAATTTGGAAAGAAGTTAGTGGGAGGAGCTATATTCTTTCCCCTTGCAAGTGGTCTTCAGATTACAGCTGGTATTCATCATTTCTCTTCTCCATTATTTCATATTATACTCACTCTTAGTTATCAACTTAGTTAGCTTAGCTGGTGTTACAACCAAAACCTTCTACCTGAGTAGACTGAGACCTTGGTTTGTATCCTTTTCAGATGCAGCTACTGCATGCATTCATTCACAGTTAAGACAGAGCAAGTTATAAGCAGAAGGTACCTAAACAGGTCCCTTTGGTTCTACATGTCTTCATTTACCACACTGTATAAAAGAAGCCCTGTCTTTTTCTTCCAGTCAGTGCCACATTGATGATGTCTCTTCTTGGATGATGCTTTCTGTAGATGAGGAGTACAGAATTCCTTGTTGGGAGTCATAAATTAATGAAATCCATACTACGTACACTGGCAAGAATATGCTTCCCTTGGGATCAGCACCTCCAAACCTGCAAAGCCTAGGGTTGCAAGAGCAGAGTTGCAAGGTTAGAAGCTCAGATCCCCAGCAGATTATTGGGAAATATGTTATGTGGGGCTTCTCCTGGTTTTACCCTTTGTCTGTGGACCTATGTACGCTTTCTATTGAGGACAGAGTGCTACAGAAGTCTCTGATTAGATACACATATTGTATCCTGAAAGACTGTGCCCCGTTCTTTCAAAGTGCTGCCTTCTAGATGTTACTTTAGTTATGCATTCAGAAGACTGTTCCCAGTCTTCAATGAGGGTGCTTCTGGATAGCATGGTATGTAATATGACCAATGGTCAGATGCTATGTTCTGGCAGTTCCCTTAGTGAGATGCTATATTGTGTGAGATCCTATAATTTGTGTCAGGCATTCTGTCAGCTTCTAGATGGTGCTAGCTAAGTCTCTGTGGGCAAGAATACAAACCTATGCCTCGAATAGGTATCTATCTCTGTGAGGGAAAACTTCTGATCCTTTCAAGAAAGAGGCCTGATCTGGTTATCTTACCATCTAGTGGCAAATTGGTCTCAGTGAGGAATAATTCTGTATCAGGCTCACTTTGGTCCCTATTACTGATAGATTTTGCATTCAGAGGCAGCAGTAGCTAGATCTGATTTGGTAAATAGAAGTTCATGCTGTTGGGTTTATGGGTAGCTGGTATCTCTGCCACTATGGATGGTCGGTCCACGTGCCTGTTGTGCCAGTTTGATAATGGTGAATCCTTAAAGATGGCTAGTATTTACTGGCAGAGCCATTTTATGTGCTTTGCAACACTTTATAATACTTTGCTCTGCACTACTTTACAGGGGTTCTTTCATCATGGATGGTTTCTGGTGGACATTTATGTGCCATATAAAATCTTCACACTTTGCACCCACTTCCCTGTGTCTATCTATATGACTCTATTCCAGACCTCATTTTCTCTGCTCTCCATTTCTTTTCCTTCTAAGCTCCTGACGAGACAACTTGGCCAGTGACAATAGTCAAGGGATGTATATACTTATCTTAGAGTCTTCTCATTTCACATAGTGAGTGACCAGATGAACTTCTAAAAGCTCTGCTTATTGGGAGATGTTTTTCCCCTCTACACTGACTTTCATGGATTAACTCTTTTGGCTAAATTGGGGACATCTCTTAAGAGAAAGCTTAACTCCAGATATCCTTAGGGAATCACCTGAAACTTTTCTTGAGCCTGCATGACTGTTTAATGTCTTTCTTCACCCAATCCTCTTCTATCATCTGGGGCTCCTTCTCAAGAGCATTGCTGAATAAACCTCCTGGATGCAAATTTCAGAGTGTCAGTCTGTGTCCTGAATAATTTGATTTGTTATGTATTATAACAATTTGTGTAATTGTTCATTTTATTTCTTCTACGCTATGAGCAGGTGTTGAATACGAATAATAACGTACTCCATTTCAACCCCCAGAATCTGGCACAGGGAAAAACAAATAATAGGCATTTAATATATATTTCATGAACAAATGTGTTAGAACTGTTTAGTAAATTATATTTAAAAATATACTCATACTACAGATGTGCACATGATGCTTCATTTTATTCTTAATTTTTAAGACCTGAGCTAAAGAATCACATTATTTTATCCTTCCATTGTCCTTATTCTTTTTTCTATGCTCCTTCCTCCATATATGTTCACCTGTTGATTGTACTTATTCTTCAAGGTTTAATTCACATTCTCCCTCCTTTTAGAGGCCTCTTTTGATATCTTCAGGCAGTGTTGAAAGTTTTTTCTTCTGTGTTTTCACAGAACATTATTTGAATAACAATATTAAACATTGTAGTTATTTGTTTATATGAAAGTTACACCACCTTATCATTTCTTGATTTCTATATTCTGTTTTTGTATTTTCATGGTTTCATTTAGCTACAATATTTTCTCATTATTTCTTCAGGCAAGTTAACTTGTATTTTTATTTGCTTTTATTTGTGAATAATAATTGGGCTGTGTATCTAAGTTCAAAATCATTTGTCTTCATACTATGTGCTACTACATTGCTTTCCGGAATTTAGCATGGTAAATAATTATTTTTATACTAATCTGATTATCTTTATTTGTAGACAATATATTTGTCTGTCGGGAAGTTTACATTTTTTTTCCTTTATCATTGGAGTTTACAAACATAAGCAAAAGTATATCTGGATAGAGATCATTATTCAACGTTTGTCATTGAAATTCTGTCTTTGTTGTTGTTTCTTTCTTATATACAATTTCCTTTTCTGAAAATCTTGTCAAATATACTCATACCTCTTCAGTTTTTCTTTTTTCTCTGTAAGTGTCTCTCTCAAAATTTCCATTTTTAACCACAATGAGGTACTATTACATACAAACTAGAAGGACTAACAAGCCAAAAGACTGATAATACCAAGTGATGGCAAGAATTTGGAAAAACATGGAAACTTCATACGCTGCTGGTAAAAATGGAAATGTTCAAGCTACTTTGGAAAACAGCTTGGCAGCTTCTCTAAAAAGTTAGACATACATATTACTATGAAGTCTAGCATTGCACTCCTAAGTACCTACCCAACAATGTTAAAATATAAATGTTCACACAAATAATTGCTTGGGATTGATCATAAGTGTCATTGCTTATAATAGCCTTGAACTTAAAAATAATCCAAAATTCCATCAACTAGTGAAAGCCTAAACAAAATGAGGTATATGTCTATAGTACAATACTACTCATTAGTAGGAAGGAACAAACTGATGATATACGCAACAACGTTAATGAATCTCAAAAGCATTATTTTAAACAAAAGAAGCCAGGTATAAAATATGACATATAATAAGATTTCATTTCTATGAAATGTCTAGAAATATGACACAGAAAGTAAAGCCCTGGTCATATAGGGCCAGGAGTGAGAGCCTGGGTTTATTGAAAAGTGCCGTGATGGGAATTTTGGGTCTGATTAATATGTTTTAAAAACTAGATTGTAATCATGGTTATAAAAGTACATAAATGTCCTAAAAATCATGAAACTGTACATTTAAAATGGATGAATATTATATGTAAATTATGCCCCAATAGAGCTATTAAAACTTTCCATTTCTTTTCATTTCTTTTCATTATTGCTCTTGACAAAGACCAAAATGTTTGAGCTAATATTCTAAATGAATGTTTTGATTTTTAGTTGAGTGTATTTTGCTATTTTTATTTTCTTTTTTTAACTTTTATTTTAAGTTCAGGGATACACGTGTAGGTTTGTTACATAGGTAAACTTGTGTGATGGGGTTTTTGGTACAGATTATTCCATCACCCATGGATTAAGCCTAGTACCCATTGTAAGTAAGGTTCCCCTTTATCCCACCCTCCATGCTCTGAGAGGACCCAGTGTGTGTTGTGTTGTTCCCTTCTATGTGTCCATGTGTTCTCATCATTTAGCTCCCACTTGTAAGTGAGAACATGCAGTATCCGTTTTCTGTTCCTATGTTACTTTGCTAAAGATAATGGCTTCCAGCTCCATCAATGTCTCTGAAAAGGACAAGATCTCATTCTTTTTTGTGGCTATATAGTGTTCCACGGTGTATATGTACCACATTTTCCATATCCAGTCTAACACTGATGGCCATTTAGGTTGATTGGGATCTAATTAAAGAACTGCACAACAAAATAAACTATCAAGAAAGTAAACAGACACCCTACAGACTGGGAGAAAAGTTTTGCAAACTATGCATTTGACAAAAATTTATCCATCATCTGTGAGGAACTTAAACAAATTTACAAGAATAAAACCTAAACAACCCCATAGAAAAGTTGGCAAAGGAAATGAACAGACACTTTTCAAAAGAAGACATATGTGCAGCCAACAATCATATGAGAAAAAGCTCAACATCACTGATCATTAAAGAAATGCAAATCAAAACCATAATGAAATACCATCTAACACCATTCAGAATGGCTACTATTGACAAGTCAAAAAATGCTGGCGAGGTTGTGGAGAAGAAGGAAGGCTTATACACTGTTGCTGGGCATGTACGTTAGTTCAGCCATTGTAGAAGACAGTGTGGTAATTCCTCAAAGATCTAAAGACAGAAATATCACTTGACTCAACAATCCCAATACTGGGTATAGACCCAAAGAAATATTTGGCTCTCTATTAAGATGATCTAAACAATTACGCACATTATACTGGCTAAAATTCAAAACTGCCAGCAAGGATGGCAGCAAAAGAAACTCTCATTCTTTGCTGATCAGAATGCAAAATTATACGGCCACTTGAAAAGACAGTTTGTTTAGTTTACTTACTAAACTAAATATACTCTATGATTCCCAGTTGTGCCCTTGGTAATCAGAATACTCTTTTTACAGGTGCAGTATTATAATTTAATGGATGTCACATCCTCTTGAATCTCATTGACTGTATTACTACATTTTTATCAGTCCATGCTTTTTTTCTTTAAAAAATGATAGGTTTTGCTTGCATGTGATTATTTTGTTTGTGTTGATATATATTAACTTGCTATATATAGGGTGAATCTAGCTCAGGTATTCCTGCAAACACCTTCACATTCCAAATAGGACCCTCAGGTTTGCGTTGATATATGTCAGTAAGTAAAGTGTGTTCCTTATAAAACTTTTTTGGTTTTAATGTTTTTATCCACTGATTATCCCCTTTGGAATGTGAAGGTGTTTTGGGGAGTCTTTGAGCATACTTCAAATGCAGTTCTTAATGTCTATTGCAGTTATTTTGGATACAAACTAATTAATTTATTGACACATTTGTGATATCTAAATTTTTTTATTTAAAAGCATTATGTAAATCAAAATCACTGCATTTACATTATATAATACATTTCTAAATAATATTTTTGAGCTTCAAAGTAACAGTTTTAGAGGCTCTCTCTTCCCCTTATCCAGGGTATTGTCCATTTTTTAAAAAAAAATATAAGTGTGTGTGTGTGTGTGTGTGTGTCTGTGTGTGTGTTGGTGTGTGTGGGAGGGTATATATATGATCAATGGTGAGTCAGTCACATGAATGATTGGTTCTTAAAATCTGTCTCTGTTAATATTGGAAAACCCAAGTGACAAGAAAAGATTTAGTTATATTTTTAGCTGTTAGATCCAGTGGATATTGACATAATTGGAACACCTAGAGACTCTCAATCTTTGGCAGGGTTTAATCAGTTAAATCCTCATCTTCTACATTGCAGGGTGCTTAGCCAAGGGTAGAGCACAACTGAAGAGCCACAGAAACAGAAGGAGAAAAAATTGGCTATGGAATACAAATGGGATGTCTATGACCTAATCACAGAGTTCTGTTAATTTTAATTCTGGTGAATTAAAGTTTAAAACAATCTAAAAACAGATTACCATCTATACTTTGGCCACTAAGTGATTATGATCTTAATTTTTATGAATTATTGAATGCTAAATGAATTCATACAGCCTGGTCTCCTGTTGTAGAGAAAATAACACAGATGCTGATTTATGATCTTTGGAAGTGGCTTTGAAGTTACAAAGGTTATTACTACCAAAATTTCTATGTGTTTTGGGAGGCAGGTGAAGGGAGAAATACGATGAACAGAATAGAAATTAAACTTCTCATGCCTTATGTACAGATCACATACTCATATTTGGGATATCATGGAGCTGAAAATCAGGGCAAGAACTCCAAATTGACTATTTTCATTTTAGTTCAACTGGTGGTCCATTATAGTTCCATGTTAAAAAATGAACTTATTTTCTACTTATACAATAATATAGTCTACATGGGATTTGATTCCACAGATATTACTCTTGTAATATTCAAATCATATAAAGAGCTGAAAGCTATGAAAATTTGTCTAAATGACAGTGGAAGTTGTAACATCAGCATGTAATTCAAAGTACTGTTAAAAAGAAATTACATATTGCTTTGCTACAATAAAGTAAAATAACCACTGTATGAATATGTTGTTTTTGTTGAACTATATGAAGAAAATCTGGTCCCACACAGATATGTATTTGCTAAAGGAATGAGTATTTTAATGCCTTTTTATATGATTATGAATATTCTTTTTTATACTATATCAAAACCCAGTGAATAGGACTCAATAAATAGTTCCTTAAAAATGCTTACTTCTGTGGAAACTGTAGCCATGCCAATAAACATTTTGGACTCTTTTACACTAAAATCCATAACTGGGACTGCAGGCATCTGCCACCATGCCTGGCTATTTTTTGTACTTTTAGTAGAGATGGGGTTTCACCATGTTGGCCAGGCTGATTGAACTCCTGACCTCATGATGCACCCATCTCGGCCTCCCAAAGTGCTGGGACTACAGGCGTGAGCCACTGCGCACAGCCTGTTTTAAAATTTTTAATTTAAAAATAATAATTTTATATATTTCTGGGGTACCATGATGTTTCCATTTGTGTATACATTGTGGAATGACCAAATCAGGCTAGCATATCTGTCACCTCAAATATTTATAATTTCTCTGTGGTGAGAACATTTAAAATCCTGTTTTAGGTATTTAGAAATATGCAATACATCATTATTAACCACAGCCCCCATACCAGACCTTTTCTGACAGAGAGGAAATAAACACAAGTTTGAAGAATTCCCAAATAGGCAGAGGAAATAAATTTTAGATATCAATACTTAATCTAGGCTTTAAGACTCAAATATGAACAGGCACATAGAATCAAGAATGCTTTTAGGAAATAAAACACAATGAAAAACAATACCAAACAAAACCAAAACAAAAACACCCAAAACAATAAAAGAATAAAGAAAAGTAAGAAAACTTTATATGTATCTAATTGACATCCATTGAAATATTTGAGAAGATACCATATTAAAATAATTAACTATTCAAAAATATTAATAAACAGTGCTTTAAAAATATATGTTGATTAAAATTAAATGAACCTCAGTGGAGGAACTAATTAGTAGAAAGAATACAGCTGAAGATAAAAAGAGTGAACTGGAGGAGGGAGCCAAGGAATTGCCTTAGAGAGCACTGGAAAGGAACAAAGATTAAAAATGTGAAGAAAAAGTTAATTAAACAGAGGTAATATTCTAATGTATGTCTAACAAAAATTATCAAAAGAAAGGATGGAGAAAATGCAAAGGAGGAAGAGGGAGAAAGGGAAAAAGAAAACAAAATAATCCAAAGCTGAAAAAGATATGAAACTTCAAATTCACAGGGTACACAAAATGGCTCCAAAGTAAAAATCAAACAAAAAACAATCTTACAGAGTATAAAAATTTTAAAAAGGAAAATGAATAAATCAAACATCTTAAATGATATGTTAGGTATATTCACACTTTTTGGCTGATGTTATACCAGTTGTGTGTGTATATACAAATGCATATATGCATTCATTTATGAAATTATTTAATTATATGAAGGACATGCCTATGTGCATTTCATCAATACCAGCTGATTTTGTAAAGAGAGGTCACTGGAATTCTTCTTCTTATTATTATTATTATACTTTAAGTTCTGGGATACATGTGCAGAACATGTATGTTTGTTACCTAGGTATATATGTGCCAAGGTGGTTTGCTGCACCCATCAACCCATCATCTATATTAGGTATTTCTCCTAATGCTATCCCTCCCCTAACCCCCTAACCCCCAAAAGGCCATGTGATGTTCTCCTCCCTGTGTCCATGTGTTCGCATTTTCAACTCCCACTTATGAGTAAGAACATGCGGTGTTTGATTGTCTGTTCCTGTGTTAGTTTGCTGAGAATGATGGTTTCCAGCTTCATCCATGCCCTTGCTAAGGACATGAACTCATCCTTCTTTATATCTGCATACTATTCCATGACGTATATGTGCCACATTTTCTTTATATAGTCTAACATTGATGGGCATTTGGGTTGGTTCCAAGTCCTCACTATTGTGAACAGTGCTGCAATGAATATATGTGTGCATGTGTCTTTATAGCAGAATGTTTTATAATCCTCTGGGTATATACCCAGTAATTAGATTGCTGGATCAAATGGAATTTCTGATTCTAGATTCTTGAGGAATTGCCACACTGTCTTCCACAATTGTTGAACTAATTTGCATTCCTTCCAACATTGTATAAGCCTGCCAATTTCTCCACATCCTCTCTAACATTTTTGTTCTCTGATTTTTTAATGATTGCCATTCTAACTGGCATGAGATGGTATCTCATTGTGGTTTTGATTTGCATTTTTCTAATGATTAGCAATGATGAGCTTTTTTTCATTTGTTGGCTGCATGAATGTCTTCTTTTGAGAAGTGTCTGTTCATACCTTTTGCTCACTTTTTGATGGGGTTGTTTGTTTTTGTCTTGGAAATGTGTTTAAGTTCCTTGTAGATTCTGCATATCAGCCCTTTGTAAGATGGATAGATTGCAAACATTTTCTCCCATTCTGTAGGTTGTCTGTTCATGCTGATGATAGATTTTGTTGCTGGGCAGACGCTCTATAGTTTAATTAGATCCCGTTTGTCAGTTTTGGCTTTCATGGCCGTTGCTTTTGGTGTTTTAGTCATGAAGTCTTTGCCTATGCCTATGTCCTGAATGGTATTACTTAGGTTTCTTCTCAAGTTTTTATGGTTTTAGGTCTTATGGTTAAGTCTTTAAACCACCTTGAGTTAATTTTTGTATAAGTTGTAAAGAAGAGATCCAGTTTCAGCTTTCTGCATATGGCTAGCCAGTTTTCCCAACATCATTCATTAAATAAGGAATCCTTTCCCCAGTCCTGGTTTTTGTCAGGTTTGTCAAAGATCAGATGGTTGCAGATGTGTGACATTATTTCTGAGGCCTCTGTTCTAATCCATTGGTCTATATCTCTGTTTTGGTACCAGTACATTGTGGTTTTTGTTACTGTAGCTTTGTAGCATAGTTTAAGTCAGGTAGCATGATGCCTCCAGCTTTGTTCATTTTGCTTAGGATTGTCTTGGCTATGTGGGCTCTTTTTTTGGTTCCATATGAAATTTAAAGTATTTTTTTTCAATTCTGTGAAGAAAGTCAATGGTAGCTTGATGGGGTTAGCATTGAATCTATAAATTACTTTGGGAAGTATGGCCATTTTCATGATATTGAGTCTTCCTATCCATGAGCATGGAATGTTTTTCCAATTGTTTGTGTCTCCTCTTATTTCCTTGACAGTGGATGGCAGTTCTCTTTGAAGAGGTCTTTCACATCTCTTGAAAGTTTTATTCCTAGGTATTTTATCTCTTTGTAGCAATTGTGAATGGGAGTTCACTCATGATTTGGTTCTCTGTTTGTCTGTTATTGGTGTATAGTAATGCTTGTGATTTTTGCATATTGATTTTGTATCCTGAGACTTTGCTGAATTTGCTTATCAGCTTAAGAAGATTTTGGGCTGAGACAATGGGGTTTTCCAAATATACAATCGTGTCATCTGCAAACAGAGACAATTTGACTTCCTCTTTTCCTATTTGAATGCCCTTTATTTTTTTCTCTTACCTGATTGCCCTGGACAGAACTTCCAATATTATGTTGAATAGGCTTGATGAGAGAGGGCATCCTTGTCTTGTGCCAGTTTTCAAAGGGAATGCTTCCAGCTTATGCCCATTCAGTATGATATTGGCTGTGGGTCTGTCATAAATAGCTCTTATTATTTTGACATATTCCTAGTTTATTGAAGGTTTTTGGCATAAAGTGATTTTGAATTTTATTGAATGCCTTTTCTGCATCCATTGAGATAATCATGTGGTTTTTGTCATTGGTTCTGTTTATGTGATGGATTTATGTTTATGTGGTGGATTACATTTATTGATTTGCATATGTTGAACCAGTCTTGCATTCCAGGGAGGAAGCCAACTTGATCACGGTTGATAAGCTTTTTGATGTGCTGCTAGATATAGTTTGCTGGTGTTTTATTGAGGATTTTTGCATTGATGTTCATCAGGGATATTGACCTGAAACTTTCTTTTTGTTGTATCAGGATGATACTGGCCTCATAAAATGAGGAGTCCCTCTTTTTCTATTATTTGGAATACTCTCAGAAGAAATGGTACAAGCTCCTCTTTGTATGTTTGATAGAATTTGGCTTTGAATCTGTCTGGTCCTGGCCTTTTGTTGGTTGGTAGACTATTAATTACTGCCTCAATTTCAGAACTTGTTGTTGGTCTATTCAGGAATTTGACTTCTTTCTGGTTTAGTCTTGAGAGCATGTATGTGTCCAGGAATTTATCCATTACTTCTAGACTTTCTAGTTTATTTGCGTAGAGGTGTTTCTAACATTCTCTGATGGTAGTTTGTGTTTCTGTGGGATCATTGGTGATATCCCCTTTATCATTTTTAATTTTGTTTTAATTTTTTTTAATGTTTTTATTATTATACTTTAAGTTCTGGGATACATGTGCAGATCATGCAGGTTTATTGCATAGGAACACATGTGCCATGGTGAGTTGCTGCATCCATCCCCCCCATCATCTACATTAGACGTTTCTCCTAGTGTTATCCCTCCCAATCCCCCCATCCCCTGCTATCTCTCCCTTAGCCCCCACTACTACCTGCCAGGCCCCAGTGTGGAGTGTTCCCCTCCCTGTGTCCATGAGTTCTCATTGTTCAACACCCACTTATGAGTGAGAACATGTGGTGCTTGGTTTCCTGTTCTTGTGTCAGTTTCCTGAGAATGATGGTTTCCAGCTTCATCCATGTCCCTTCAAAGGACATGAACTCATCCTTTTATATGGCTGCATAGTATTCCATGGTGTATATGTGCCACATTTTCTTTATCCAGTCTATGATTGATGGGTTGTTCAGTTTCCATGTAGTTGTGTGGTTTTGAGTGAGTTTTTAAATCCTGAGTTCTAATTTGATTGCACTGTAGTCTGAGAGACTGTTGTGATTTTCATTCTTTTTCATTTGCTGAGGAGTGTTTTACTTCCAATTACTTGGTCATTTTAGAATAAGTGTCATGTGGTTCTGAGAAGAATGTATATTCTCTTGATTTGGGATGGAGAATTCTGTAGATGTCTATTAGGTCCTCCTGGTCCTGAGCTGATATCCTTGTTAATATTCTGTCTCATTTATCTGTCTAGTATTGACAGTGGGGTGTTAAAGTCTCCCACTATTATTGTGTGGAAGTCTAAGTCTCTTAGCAGGTCTCTAAGAACTTGCTTTATGAATCTGGGTGCTCCTGTATTGGGTGCATAGATGTTTAGGATAGTTAGCTCTTCTTGTTGCATTGATCCCTTTACCCTATGTAATGCTCTTTTTTGTCTTTTATGATCTTTGTTGGTTTAAAGTATTTTTTTTTTATCAGAGACAGGGATTGTACCCCCTGCTTTTTTTTTCCTTTCCATTTGCTCAGTAAATATTCCTCCATCTGTTCATTTTGAGCCTATATGTGTCTTTGTACAAGAGATGCATCTCCTAAATACAACACATTGATTGGTCTTGACTCTTTATCCAATTTGATAGTCTGTTTCTTTTAATTAGGGCATTTAGCCTGTTTACATTTAAGGTTAATATTGTTAAGTGCTAATTTGATCCTGTCATTATACTGCTAGTTGGTTATTTTGCCTGGTAGTTGATGCAATTTCTTCATAACATTGATGGTCTTTACAATTTGATATGTTTTTGCAGTGGCTGATAAAGTTTTTTCTTTCCATATTTAGTGCTTCCTTCATGAGCTCTTGAAAGGCAGGCCTGGTGGTAACAAAATCTCCCAGCATTTGCTTGTCTGTAGAGGATTTTATTTCTCCTTAGCTTATGAGCTTAGTTTGGCTGGATATGAAATTCTGGGTTGAAAATTTTTTTCATTAAGAATGTTGAATATTGGCTCCCACTTTCTTCTGGCTTGTAGGGTTTCTGCAGAGAGATCCACTGTTAGCCTGATGGGCTTTCCTTTGTGGGTAATCTGACCTTTCTCTCTGGCTGCCCTTAACATTTTTTCCTTCCTTTCAACCTGGGTGAATATGACAATTATGTATCTTGGGGCTGCTCATCTCAAGGAGTATCTTTGTGGTGTTCTCTGTATTGCCTGAATTTGAATGTTACCCAGTCTTGCTAGGTTACAGAAGCTCTCCTGGATAATATCCTGAAGACTGTTTTTCAACTTGGTTCCATTCTGCCTGTCACTTTCAGTTACACCAATCAAACACAGGTTTGGTCTTTTCATATAGTCCCATATTTCTTGGAGGCTGTGCTCATTCCTTTTCATTATTTTTTCTCTAATATTGTCTTCATGTTTTATTTTATTAAGTTGATCTTCAATATCTGGTATCCTTTTTTCCACCTGATCAATTCCGCTATTGATACTTGTGTATGCTTCACGAAGTTCTAGTGTTGTGTTTTTCAGCTCCATCAGGTTATTTATGTTCTTCTCTAAACTGGTTATTCTAGTTACAAATTCTTCTAACCTTTTCTCTAGGTTCTTAGTTTCCTTGCATTGGGTTAGAACATGCTACCTTAGCTCAGAGAAGTTTGTTATTACCCATCTTCTGAAGCCTACTTCTGTCAATTCATCAAACTCATTCTCCATCCAGTTTTGTTCCCTTGCTGGTGAGGAGTTATGATCCTTTGTAGGAGAAAAAGCATTCTGCTTTTTGGAATTTTCAGCCTTTTTGCACTGGTTTTTCCTCATCTTCGTGGATTTATCCACCTTTGGCTTTTGATATTGGTGACCTTTGGATGGGGTTTTTGTGTGGGTGTCCTTTTTGTTGATGTTGATGTTATTCTTTTCTGTTTGTTAGTTTTCCTTTTAACAGTCAGGCCCCACTGCTGCAGGTCTGCTGGAGTTAGCTGGAGGTCCACTGAAGACCCTGTTTGCCTGGGAATTACCAGTAGAGGCTGCAGAAGAGCAAAGATTGCCTGATCCTTCCTCTAGAAGCTTCGTCCCAGAGGGGCACCAGCCAGATGCCAGCTGGAGCTCTCTTGTATTAGGTGTCTGTTGACCCCTGCTAGGAGGTGTCTTCCAGTCAAGAGGCACGGGGTTCAGGGACCCACTTGAGAAGGCAGTCCGTCCCTTAGCAGAGCCCAAGCACTGTGCTGGGAGATCCACTTCTGTCTTCAGAGCCGGCAGGCAGGAACATTTAAGTCTGCTGAAGTTGCACCCATAGCCACCCCTTTCCCCAGGTGCTCTGTCCCAGGGAGATGGGAGTTTTATATGTAAGCCCCTGACTGGGGCTGCTGCCTTTCTTTTAGAGATGCCCTGCCCAGAGAGGATGAATCTAGAGAGGCAGCCTGGCTACAGCAGCTTTGTGGTGCTGTGGTGGGCTCTGTCCAGTCCGAATTTCCTGGAGGCTTTGTTTACACTGTGAGGTGGAAACTGCCTACTCAAGCCTCAGTAATGGTGGATGTCCCTCCCCTTACTGTCCTAGCCCAAGCCTCCCAAGTCCACTTCAGGCTGCTGTGCTGGCAAGGAGAATTTCAAGTCAGTTGATCTTAGCTTGTTGGGCTCCATGGGGTGGGATCTGCTGAGCTAGACCCCTCTGCTCCCTGGCTTCAGCCTTCTTTCCAGGGGATTAAATGGTTCTATCTCACTGGCATTCCAGGCACCACTGGTGTATGAAATAATACTCCTGCAGCTATCTCAGTGTCTGCCCAAATGGCTGCCCAGCTTTGTGCTTGAAGTCCAGGGCCTTGATGGCATAGGCACCCAAGGGAATCTTCTGGTCTGTGGGTTGTGAAGACTGTGGAAAAAGTGAAGTGTCTGGGCTAGAGTGCACCATTCCTCATGGCACAGTCCTTCATGGCTTCCCTTGGCTAGGGGAATTCCCAGACCCCTTGCACTTCCTGAGCGAAGTGACACCCCACCCTGCTTTGGCTCACCCTCCATGGGCTGCACCCACTGTCTAACCAGTCCCAGTGAGATGAGTCAGGACCTCAGTTGGAAATGCAGAAATTACCCACCTTCTGTGTTGATATCACTGGGAGCTGCAGATTGGAGCTGTTCCTATTTGGCCATCTTGCCAGCCACTCTGTTACTGGAATTCTATGTGTGAGTTCAAAAAAGATAGGAAATAGTATCATATCATTTTTACATAGTTTTTCCTCTAAATACAATGTAAACATAATGCAATTTTAATTCTAATCCTAACAAGGCAGTTTACAATTTCAATTCTAATCCTAACAAGACAGTTTGAAAATCTGATTCTCAGATTCATTTGAAAGAAAAATAGTATTCAACATTTATAAATTTGATTGGTATTATCCTACAAGAAATCAAATTATATTATAAAGTTAGAGTTATTGAAAAAGTATGCTTTTGGCACAAAAATAGACAGATACTGAAAGGAAAAAATATGACAAGTGCCTCTCTATATACTTTGAGATTTAGCCTGTGGTGAAGCCAGCAATTTATATAAATATAGAAAAGATAGCTTATTCAATATATGGTGTTGAGTAACAGCTCTTTGGGAAATAGATTAACTGTTATTTCATTAGCAAGGGTAAATTAAAATAATTAAAGCTATTAAAAGGTATAAATATTAAATTACTAGAATGAATATAAATGGGAATATTCATGTGGCATTAGTGGGGTCTTTCTTTGTCACCTTATAGATCTCATAGCAGCTCCCCCTTGCCGTTATGCCCAGCATGCCTATGCCCATTATCTTTATTTTACTTATTTCAACCTATAACTCTCATCTCCATCTGATGTTATATATTTTTTATTGTATGCTTCTTTTAACTAGAATATAAATTCCAGAATGCAGAGATAGTGTTCACTTAGTTTTATTTGCTGTATCCCTAGTAATTTGAAAAATGTCTGATATAAGTACTTAAAAAATTTCTTGAGTAAAAAAATGAATTATTATGACTATCAAAAACATATTTACATACTGACAACTTTAGTCTTTGAAACAGCAATACAAACTTATATAATGGAATATAAAAACTATGTGTTTAACTTGCACAGTAGATATCAAATGTCTGATTAAAACTCCAAACTTATATTTGTAAATTAGTAAATAAAGAGTGTTTTTGTTTACCATGCTTTGCACCACCACCATTTTCAACATATAAAGCATTCTTTTGAGGAGAAAGTTTTGGAGGAAACAAAGGCATAATATTTCATCTTATATAGGCAAAAATAGCTGCCTAATGATGTTGCCTCTTTGTAAAATGGCATTGGCAATGAAAAATCGTTGTTTTGGAAGATCAAAATATTGTATTATTCTAACCATTTCCAATTCTTGCACCATCTCAGTTGAAATCTTTATTTTATCTTTCTATTATTTAAAAAAATTTCCAAATGTATATTCTTGCTTCATCTTTAATTACAGACTGTAGTTACTTATTTTAAGTTGATTTCAAAAGAGAACAAATTCTCTCTTGCTTTTCGAAAAGTGCATTAAGAATATATTGTGACTTGGCTTATAAAACAAATTGCAAATTGCAAAGAAAAATAGTCAAAAATTGAGTTAAAAAATAATGTCCATAAACATCCATGGATAGGCTCATTAATTAACGTAGATTTAAAATCAACATTTCATAATTACCTTTGAAACATTAAATCTCACACACCTTGATTCTTAATTTCCAAAAAGGATTCAATGAGTTGGATACAGGTAAAATGAAGATGATTCAAATTTCATTAATTTGCAGCTTTGTAATACGTTAAAAAACTACTGTTGTCAATGAGTTCTCATACTTTATTTTCCTTAATTCACAAGAAAACCTTAGAATTTTTTTGACAGTGTGTGAATGTGAGAGGATTATCTATGGTTAAAAAATTCTATAGTTACGTTATATCAGATAAACTATACTTGGTAAAGAAAATTTGAATAACACCATTCAAGATAAGAATACAGATATATTGAGGGTTTTTTTTTTTGACAAAGATTGGGTTTCTATAGGTCACACAGTTTATGTGTACCTTCTACACAACAATTCCTAGAAGAGATTTAAGCCTACTGTTGGTCAATGTGTGTGGCTAAATAGCCTTATAATTTAAAGCAATAAGAAACTTTAGTTACAATAAGAAACAGAGCAACAGATTACAGTTCTCATAAGTAAATATTTTCAAGCGAAAAGAAAAAGGCCAATAAAAAATTACGTTAGAGAACTTTCAATAAGTGTAATGTTTACATCTATTTCATAGGCATATACTTTTAGAATAAAATTAAATATCTAATAATGTTACTTAAGACTCATCATTTGTTCAATTTTAACTTTCCTTTGTATCACTTTTAACACTTTGAAAAAAAAGTGTAACAAAAATATTTTGATCATTTTTCCCTTGCCTGGTGTCGTGTTTATAGAGCTATTGAGAGTATACTTCCAGACTTGCCCAATTTCGGAGGCCTTGTTGACTTTTCATTGCTTCTATGTGAAGCTAGCATTGACATTTTTGTTGATGCTATGTAAAACTAAAAGCAACTTTACTTTTTGAATGCAGAGGAATCTCCTCCCCTCAAAATAATGGAAACCTAAAAGAATAAGTATTTTTTTCCCATTCTAATAGGTGTTGCTAATAAATAAAAGATTTTTTTTTTGTATTTGGATATACTAAAAAAAAAACTAGATCAAGTCAAATGATTTGAATTCATGTTCTAAAGGTAAAATGGTCAAAGCCAATCACTATCTTATAGCAATAATTATATTAAATACTGGAATTAGTAAGAAAATGTATCAGTCCTGACTTTTTAACTTTGTCTTTTATTTATCAGTACATAGCTTAAATACTCCTAAAGCGTACAGGAACTCAAGGACTTATGTTTATCTGAGAGATGATCTTTGGAAGCACAAGTGAGGCCTTGGGAATGTTAGGGAGGAAATAGAGGAAAGCTGTTCAAGAGCACATTAATAAGCAGCTTAGTTACTGAACAAGGATTTCATCTCTTTGGGAACTGTTTAAAGGACTGTGTAGAATTGGCCTTAGACTTGCCCCCACAACATGCAGTTAAGTTACAGTATTTATCCATCATTAGGGTCAATCTATGATTGAGAGTATATAAAATTTTCAACACTTTTAGGCTATGCTGTGTGCAAGATATGCAGAGAGTTACTGTTAATAAAATAGCAGTTTGTCAGTGTGCCTAATCATCATTGGTGTCATTGAATCTTAATGGTAGAAAAATTGTTTTTGCCTTTTCCTATGCCATAATGTGTAAATATATCTGAGTCATTCACACTAATTAATAGAGACCAACATCCCCATCTTAGGTATATACTCAAATCTCCTAAATTCCTAAAACTATGTTTTTGTCTTCTATCCTAGGATTTTCTATCATTCTTCTGATCTCATGGTTGCATCACAGAGTATGCTTCATGTCGTCCTTGCTGTTGTACTCCTGATTCATTGGCCTCGTTTTCCAGGTTCACATTTGCCTCTCACTTCTCTACTTAGCTCATTACCTTCCTCTTCTTTGATTTTGTTGTCATTCATGGAACATTGTTAATTTCTGTTCTCTGCTCTCATCTCCACATAAAGTGAGATCAGGTAATTCCCATTTCCTATTATATCCCATTATGAGAGTTCCCATAATACTGAGAAAAGTCCAACTTAAATCAAGACAAAATAATATTACCTCATTAAGAGTAAATATTCTCATTTCATCTTGATGAGTAAATTAATCCAGTATTAATTACCAAATCACTTTATTCTAAATACATAATTAAAACGTACAGCTGGCCTGGTTGTTATCTTAATAAATATAGGAAAGCAATGAGTTTGCATTTCACTCAATGCCAGCAAAAGTGTATTTGCATTAATAGATATTTAAATTTGACTCATAGTATTTTGAGAAATTCATATTTCCCCCCCAAGTCTTGAATGAGCTCATAATGCAATTTTATTCCAAACATTTTAAATAAAATAGAAACACGATTGAAGACACATGACATAATATACTGAGTGGTTAATAACATTCGCTTATCATTTCCTAAAGTAAATTATGCTGAGGTTGAATTCAATGATTTAAGAAGTCGTATTAGAGAAATTTAAAGTGTCTGAAAATTGATACACTACACTTTATTTGCACAGAAAATTAAATCTACAATTTCTTCTCTAATGAAATCTCAACTTTCTGAAGGAAAATGCACAGGCAAGAATACAGGGAAAGTGCTTTTTAAAAAAAAATTACACAAACATTCTCTTTAAATAATTTTGTGCAAATTTGGTTTTTATAAATTTTAAAGTATGTTTCAATTGGAATGAAAAACATTAAATGAAAATAATTTTTATATAATTTTTTACTTGGAGCAGTGACAAATATTTTTATACTATTAAGAGCAAAACTATTTTATTGAGAGGAAAAGTAGTATTTACAGTCTTAATTTGGCAGTGTAAATGTATCAACCAATTACTCTTGCTGCTTCTCTTCATTAGGGTAAATACAATTTCTAAAGATAAAATTGGGTTCTCAGTTCTTGAGGCCAAAATATGCACTGATAAACAGTTACAAAGTGTTAGGTGAGATATTTAGCAGACACCAAGCGTACCAAAGACAGAAAGCTTTATTAATGGGACAAGGAAAATAATAATTTAAACATCTTTACTATCAGGACATTTTGACAGCTGTATTTTATTTTTTATTTTTATTTATTTTTATTTTTTTGAGACGGAGTTTCACTCTTGTTACCCAGGTTGGAGTGCAATGGCATGATCTCGCCTCACTGTCTCCTGGGTTCAAAGGATTCTCCTGCCTCAGCCTCCTGAGTAGCTGGGATTATAGGCACATGCCACCATGCCTGGCTAATATTTGTATTTTTAGTAGAGATGGGGTTTCATCATGTTGGCCAATGGCCAGGCTAGTCTTGAGCTCCTGACCTCAGGTGATCCGCTTTTCTTGCCTCCCAAAGTGCTGGAAATACAGGTGTCAGCCACCATGTCCAGCTGATATGAGCATTTTAAAGTGGGAAATATTAATAAAATATAATTTGCACTAGTTACTCATTAAAAAGACACCAAGGATGAGAGCAAGGGTTTGGGCTTATTAAGAAACATCATAGCATTCTAAATAATAGCTTTGCCTTCAGGAAACTTCTGATTATAATAAAGAACATGGTTTCATGTAAGTATTAGTGTGATTAGAATTTTTAGGCAGAGTTCTGGGAAAATAATCACCAAATTCTCAATACCAATTCTCATTCATCCCTGACAAAAATGATAGTAAGCTCCATAATTGATTTCATCATGCCAACTTATCTTTTATATCAAAACCTGATAAAGCAATACAAAAAATTTTTAAAACCTTATCCCAATTCCCTGGTGACTACAGACACAATATTTACATAAAAAGTTATCAAATAAAATTGAAAAAGCAAGATAAATAAATAAAAGTCATCCAAATAGGAAGAGAGGAAGTCAAACTCTCTCCCTTCACAGACAATATGAATCTATACCTAGAAACTCCTATAGTCTCTATCCAAAGGCTCCTAGATCTGAGAACAACTTTAACAAAGTTTCAGCACAAAAATCAATGTACAAAAATTAGTAGCATTTCCATATACCAGTAATGTCCAAGCAGAGAGACAAATCAAGAACTCAATCCCATTCACAGTAGCCACAGAACAAATAAAATACCTAGGAATGCAGCTGACCAAGGATGTGAAAGATCTCTACAATGAGAATTATAAAACACTGCTGAAAGAAATTAGAGATGATGCAGATGGAAAAGCATTCCATGCTCATGGATCTGAAGAAATGATATTGTTACAATGACCATCCTACCCAAAATAATTTACAAATTCAATGCTATTTCTATCAAACTATCAATGCCATTTTTTACAGAATTAGGAAAAACTCTTAAAATTCATATGGGACAGAAAAGAGCTCGAATAGCCAAAAGCAATTCTAAACAGAGAGAACAAAGCTGAAGGCATCACATTACCCAACTTCAAATTATACTGCAAAGCTACAGTAATTAAAACAGCATGACACTGGCACAAAACAGACACATAGACCAATGGAACAGGTTAGAAACACAGAAATAAAGTCTCAGAACTACAATCATCTGATATTTGACAAAACTGATAACAAGCTATGGGGAAGGGACACTGTGTTCAATAAATGGTACTGGGACAACTGGCTAACCATATGCAGAGGATTAAAACTGGACCCCCAGTTTTCACCATATACAAAAATCATCTCAAGATGAATTAAAGACTTAATGCAAAACCTAAAACTGTAAAAATCCTAGAAGAAAACCTAGGAAATTCCAATCTGTAAAGGGACCCTGGCAAAGACTTCATGATGACTCCAAACGCAATTGCAACACAAACAAAAATTGACAACTGGTACCTAATTAACTAAAGAGCTTCTGCACAGCAGAAGAAACTATCAACAGAGTAAAAAGATGACTTAAGGAATGGGAGCAAATATTTGCAAACTATGTATCCAACCAAGGTCTAATATCCATCATCTGTAAGGAACTTAAATCAACAAGCAAAAAAACAACCCCATTAAAAAATGGGAAAGGATATGAACAGACACTTCTCAAAAGAAGACATATGCATGTTTAAGAAGAATATGAAAATAAATGCTCAGTATCACTAATCATTAATTAGGGAAATGAAAATCAAAACAACAATGAGATACCATCTCACACTAGTCAGAATGGCTAGTCAAAAATACAGGAGCATTTATATACTGTTGGTGAAAATATAAATTAGTTAAGCCACTGTGGAAATCAGTCTGGAGATTTCTTAAAGAATTTAAAATAGCACTACTGTTCCAACCAGCAATCACATTACTGAGTATATATCCAAAGGAATATAAACTATTTAACCATATAGACACATGCACACGAATATGCATTGCAGCACTATTCACACTATCAAAGACATAGAATCAACCTAGGGGCTCACCAACAGTGGACTGGATAAAGAAAATGTGGTACATATATACCAGGGACTACTACATAGCCAATAAAAAGAAAATCCTGTTTTTGGAGCAGTATAGATGAAGCTAGAGGCCATTATCCTAAGCAAATAAATGCAGGAACAGAAAATCAAATATTGCATGTTCTCAGTGGGAGCTAAACATTGAGTACATATGGACACAAAGAAGAGAGTAGCAGATACCTGGGCCTACTTGAGGGTAGAGTGGGAGGAGTGTGAGGACTGAAAAACTACCTGGAACCAACCCAAATGCCCATCGACGATAGACTGGACAAGGAAAATGTGGCACATATACACCATAGAATACTATGTAGCCATAAAAAATGATGAGTTCATGTCCTTTGTAGGGACATGGATGAATCTGGAAACCATCATTCTCAGCAAACTGACACAAGAACAGAAAATCAAACACCGCATGGTATCACTCAGAAGTGGGTGTTGAACAATGAGAACACATGGACAAAGGGAGGGGAACATCACACATT